>JAUESH010000037.1:1880152-1895545 GCA_032275165.1 Synergus magnus
CGCTGATGAATCAGCGGAATTTCGCTGACAGAGGGCGTGATATTCACTGATTCATCAGCGCAAATACGCTGATTGAACCAGTGGTATACTTATAGCTGAGAATCAGTGAAATTCCACTGATTCAGATTAAGAGAGTAAAGATAAAATCCTCAAATCATCAGTTTTCGAATTTTTAATTTGTATCTTAAGAAAATAATCAAAGTTTCTCTAATAAAAAAATATTTTTTCCAGTACTACCGATGCGTTTATGGAAAACCACTGAAATTCCAGTGCCGCGATGGCCTCGTATATAACCCCGATACATTCATCTGTGATTGGGCACAAAACGTGGATCGTGAAGACTGCAAAATGTAAAAAAATGAGAGAGAGAAAAACAATTCTAATCAAACATTTTTCGTCCTCATTAAATAAGAAAAAAGTACACCTTGGGCGAGGAAAAACAGTGAGAATTTTCAATATATATTTAGACAAAAGGTTGTTCTCTTATAGAAGAAGGAAATCTGAAAACGCTTTTATAATAGAATTATTATAATCTCGAAAATATAAATCAAAGGAAAATGAATAATTTTCAAAAATTCGCAAAATGATTATCTGTCAATTATTATGACTGGCAGATTGTAATTTTGTTAATTGAATTTAAGTCTCTTACATTAAGAATTTCTTTATTTTTAGAGCGATTAGTCCTTCAGAAATTTATCCATGTAGCTTATTATTTAAGTTATTCCTAATTTGTTATTTGTAATTATTTTAATAAAAGAATCGGATAAGATCCATATTGTCATTGACATTATTACGTGCTATCAGGTTAAAAATAAACAAGTCTATACAATCAAATTATGGAAAGATACATCAGAAGTTAATAAAACATTCATTCGACACGCATGTGTGAGTCTAAATAGACTTGACTTCGTTATCTTCGCATAATTTATGAACCCGGTTTATTTTTGTTAGTTTGTCGGTCAGTTGATTCTAAACCTGTTTCAGTGACAATCGTAGAAATGAAAAAATGTTAATTCCAAGAAAAAGTCTTAAATGGCAAAATTCGTCAAAAGTCAGTATTTTGTTAATTCTCGAAGGAGTCATTTTGCATCTATAGTGGCCAGCGAATCAATCTCGGAAAGGTATTTACTAAAGTCGAAAATTTAAGAAAAAATTATAATTAATTTTCCGAAGTGTAACTTTAAATTAATTAAAATGAAACCTTAATTTTAATTAATTTATTAAAATTTAAGGTTCAGAAAAAGTTATAATATTGAAAATACTGTTTAGCTTACATTTGCTTTTAATTTTTAAAAATATTTTCAAAACATTACTTAAAAAAATCGGTATTTTCATGAAAATTTTTTTTTTACGAAAATAAAAAAAATCGATAGATGTCATACGATTTGAAAAATAATGGTCCTCATTCTACTTCTGTCCACTATTAATGAAATCTACGTAATTAACATAATTACTCTAATGATTAAAAAATTCTACAAATTTAAAAATCGCGATTCGGGAGTCTTCGTAACTATTACAAATTCTTGAGGAATGACGTCACGCGAGTGACCGGAGTATAATTCAAGATGGCCGCTCTGTCAGAATATCGGCGGCACGTACACGCGATTTATCATAAATAAATAATGAACGTGCAGTGTTTCTGAATTATTTTAACTCATTTTTAATCGCGAAGAAATGCGCGGTTAACAATAATGGAGAAGGCGATAAGTGCAATGTCTCGACTCGCCTCATTTTATTCAAATTAAAAGACTAAAGGTGAGTTGACAGTGCTGACACATAATTGACATTTTGACAGATGAAGGCCTATTCTCGCAACTTTCGCAATCGAATTCTCTTCACGTGCATTGTTTGTTTCATGACTATCAACAATTCACCGGGAACAAAAGAAGCTTCAAGTTACTTTATATTCTTTTTAATCCATTAGGGATTCAAGTTTATTGAGGTTACTTAATTCCGATCTAAAGTCTAATTCGCTTCAATATTTTTTAGAACTGATCCAGACGAGTTTAAATTTCTCTTTTTCTTAGTTTACAAAGTGCAGTTGATTTAAATTGTGGATTTTGTCTGTAGTTGTGGATTTGCGGAGTTCAAGCGGCGTTTCAAAAAGGGCGTAAAAGTAAAAGGAATTTTTGCCACTCGAGAGGGGTTAATGGCCTCATAAAGTCGAGTCGATGTGACAGTTTGCAAGAAAGGTGAAAAATAGGGGTTTTCTGGAAAACAGGTGGAAACTGCAATGATAGTGAATTTATTTTTTTGATGGGGAATTCTTTAAATCTTTAGTAGAAAAACTTTATCCGGAAAAAGGTTTCAAAGCCGGAAAATGAACGGGAATTTTCTTCTTGAATTTCAGTGGTCAAGATTTTATCACAATCTGAATTGTTTTTCCTGATTGTTTTTCTCTTAGGGACTCTGGAACCAAACTAAAAAATGGTTCGAAGTCGAAGATATGGCAACGATACGTTAGATGTATTGAATAAAGGATGTTTCGACCTATACGACACTGTGGCCTGTGGCCGAATCAGTATTTTGGTTCTGCTCAGTGCGATCACCTTTTTCCTGATCTTGCTCAAGATCATAAAATACCATCGATATAGGCATTTACAAATGCACCACTATGCCATATTTTATGTTTCTGCTATTCAGTGTATCCTCTGGTAATTATAAACCTCAAATTCAAATTCCACCACCTCCTAGATCTCTAAATAATAAAACTCTTTTACTTTGCAGTGGGTCAAGCTTTCTCTTCGGTGTTCGCTACCCTCAGCTGGACTTCACCACAAACTTTTTCAAGTTATTTCAGTTTATATTAATATGCCATCTGCACTGGTCATTGGCAGCCAGATCTCGTCATAGAGATGACATCGTACAACACGTTGTCAATCCCGTTTTATGTCTTTACACTCTTTACTGCACTACAGTAGTACTTATGGGAATGGTTGACATTAACGGAACTTGGACGGAATGTTTTCGTACGTTTCACAAAATGATAACTTTTAAATTTCATTTATCCCTTAGATAGTCGTAAAATAATGAAATTACTTTTATTTTAGGACCTTACTGGTTAATGCTTTCAAGCGCGGACTTTATAGCAGTCCAACTTTTTGCAGTTGTTGCTCTCTATTTAACGCACAGCAGCCGACAGATGGCAATTTCGGCTCTAATGTTGCCATCAACATCATCGCAAACTCGAGATCTTTGGCTCGTAACCGCTGTCTACGAGCTCTCGGCTGCTGTTTCTGTCGTTTTTGATGCCGGAATGGTTCTCAGTAAGAAACTTATCAAATTATCGTTAAAATTAAAATCAAAGATTAGAAATTTAAAATGAAATTAACAAAATTTCAGTGGGAAGGGAAGAACACGGATGCAGTGGAATTTACGACCACATGCAACTTTATTATAGTTCGGCTACCGTCATTATCACAATTCTGAAATTCTTCGTGCCAACCTGGACTCTTCTCTGTGTTTTTCAACCCAGCAGAGTCAAGTCCAGACCTTCTGAAGTCGCTCTAACTTCCCACTACAATACGGTAAATGTTATTAAAGGATTATTGCGTAAATAATAAAGTAAAGTAATTTTTTAATAGAAAAATTTTCAATCTTGTAGGATGGTTCATGTTACAATCAATACCATCGGATGTTTGGTCCACAGAATGGAATGCTTTCTACCACCATTCCTTACCCTTCAATGCCCTATACAGCTGAGTCCCCAATATTTGGAAGCTATGGAGACTTTTCCTACACAGACAGTTCCCCAGACGCATCGCCAACCATCGCCCGATGCTGGAATGGCATCGAGGACGAAACATACAACGGATATGAAAAGCATTTCCTGAACATCGACCAAAAAAAAGAGGAAAGCCGATGTAGAATGGAGCAAACTAGACAAAATCTCGAGAAAAGTCTCGGTCTCGAATTAGAAAACGAAAACGACAAAACCGCCCTTCGAAACACCAGAAATCTTACCACAATTTGCGAGGAAGGTGGAAATAACACCGATAGCCAGGAATGAATGCTCAATTCTTCTAAGTCATTTAGAAGTCGAAGTTCCCTCCGCTTTTATCGAATTAATGTTTTTTACCTAATTTCTCACGCATGTAATCTTTACATAATTTCTATTTTTCAATTTAGACTTTCTAACCGTTCTTTTAGAAAACTGATACATTCCCTAAAGTCTAGATTTCGAAGATAAGATTCTTCGCTGGACCCTAAAAACGAGATCTCAATAAAGGCTGACCTCGCTAATTGTGGTGGGAGCTTTTTTCGACCCTTGAATTGATTCAGGTTAACTTAGATGTAATCAATGTACTCATCGAGAAACAAACCCGACCTTCGAAATTAATATTATGCTCACGAGGTGTTTAATAGTTCAATTTTATATAGGTATTCTAATTTCTAAGTTGCATTTTTATATCTAAATACTAGATACGTATCGGATATTTAATTAATAGATATCCAAATACTATATACGTACTCGACATCTGATTATTGGATAGGTACTCGTTATCTAATTAGTAGATACCAACACCGATATCAAAACTAAGAATGATAAGATTACTCCGATTTCGGAGTTCTATCCGTCTCTAATCGAAATTTTGTTTGATTAATTACCTCCGCGATTCCCTTGGACAGTTTGATTGCTTTTCAAAAAGGAATCGTATAATTAAGACTCGCATCATGATAATTTATTTTTATTTTTACGTGCAATTCGACACTACTTTGTAAAAGTATATGGTTTTGAAACCATTCTTCCAAATGCTGTGATGCCTATCGGTTTATTATTCAAATACTCTATATTTTTAAGCACGAGGTTCCTCTCGCGGAAGAAACGTCACTTTAAATATTTTAGAAGTCTCGCCTATTTTTTTTTACATCACGGTAATTAAGAATCGATTCGCTTAGGATAACGTTTTTACATTTAGCATTTTAATAGAAAATAAGATAATTAACCGTAACTTTAATCAAAGTTGGACAATACTCTGAAAGTTAATTACATAATTATACTTTCGAATTTGTAAATTAATTAAATTTTGGTTTGTAATTTAACTGTGAAATCGAATGCGTCCAGCTTTGCAACGTGATAATTTTTCTCACGTTTCCTGATTGTAAATTTCCTTCTAGCTTTATTTATTATATTTCTTTTTTTTTTTTTTTTTAAGTGGAACGTTTATATGTTATGGCTCATTTTTGTGATTTAATTCTATCTTACGAAGATTATTATATTAGAATGTACGAATATTGTATAATTAATGGTAATAGAAGACCTGTGCTTCCGAAAAATTGACTTCTCAATTGTTCGTCTTCATTTCATTTTTAGATCTAATTTCAAATCTAGAATTCTCGAAGCCTTCTTTGTGTTAAAATGATTTATAGCGGAAGGCGTGAATACTAATCGATGTTTCTTAATGTTTGTTATCGAAAGTTTTACTGTTTTAGTTTCTTAAAGTTTTGCATTTATCTTTCTGCTAAAAAAAAAAAACAATATCACACACCAATTGATAAATTGCTACGCGCCTGCTGTGTGATAAACTAGTTTGAAATGTCAATAACTGAAAGACTTACGCAACTGAAATTCAGTACGTCAGTTTAAAGTTTTTTAATATTTACATATACCGCTACGTATGTAACGAAAATTTGTATAAAATTACGCATTCTTCTTTGGGGAAATCGATTTCCTGATGGATGTTTTTCTGGAAAAAATAGAAAGTAGAATTATTTGAAAATAGTTCTACTTGCTATTTATTTTTAGTTTCAATTGAAATTTATTCAGTCTTCATTTAATTTATTTAAACTTTTTTATTTATATCAAATCTTGGGTCTTGAATTAGTAATAAAAAGATACAATTCACCAAACACAGTGAATAACCAGAAAAAATGAGGCGACCTGAACAAATAAAACACTTGAGTACACGCATCCGGACTTAAAATTTATCAGATATAAAAAATATGTGTTAATTTTTCTTGTAATCTGTGCTAGATTAAAATTGAAATGAAGGTATAAAAAATGACCTAAAGGGAATAAAATTAATAGAATTGCACATTTTTTATATCTGTATGATTTTTGAATATTGATAAAGGAATTATGACTGAATTAAAAGAAAATAGAATAATTATTGTGCATCTGGTATTATGCTTCATTTTGTGGAAACGCGATAAAGAATCTAGGTTTTTGTCATGTAAAAATTAGATTGATTCATTTTCAGACAAATTTGTTTACTTCCTCGGTCATTCACGCAGTTATACGTAAGTAATGATGGAATTGAGTGTGAAACCTCCAGTTACGACAGTGTTTTCGCTTTAAAGCATTCGAGGTTTATACTTTTTAATCAAGAATTTTAAAAAATTTAGATTGTCTTATTATTAAAAATAAATTATTTTGAAATATTTTAATTTTATTAGATTATTTTTTTGGAATTTAATTTATTTATAATATTCGAATTTACTTCCAATAATGAATTTCCGGATCGTCTAAAATTAAAAATTATCTTTTTACAAAGCTTGAGAATTTCCTAAGTTCCTTAAAATCGTAATTAATTTATTTTCAGCGAATAATGTAGTTTTTTTTCCTTTCCTGGGGTGTAGGTGAAAAATTCGTTCAATCATTGCCTAATCGGCAAGTCATTGAGATGAATAAAAAATCCGTTTTTTTTTTTGGCCGAATCTAAGGTTTGGATTTAAAGCTGACATTGTGTTTAAAAAAAAATATATATGTATATATATTAATTAAAATTCTGTTTATAAAAAGTAATCAAACCTAAAAATATATTAGATTTTCGTCAATTTAATTTAATATTATAATATTTGAAGTTTTTTATTATCAAACAATTTTGTAAATTATTTTCAATTTATTTTTAAAATTTCGAAGAATTGAGATATTACAATCTTCTGACGTAAACGAATTTTTACTAGATAGTTTTAGCAAGATCTTCAATCAAAATAATAATCGTACGATAAAATACGTGAATCAGAAAATCAAATACAAGTGTTGCAATGCAATCAGAATTTTGTTTTGTTTGCAACTACATTTCAACAGGAGAGAAAAAATGGGCGTGATAGGGTTTCGAATCTGTTTATAGACATTTTTATTAATAAATTGTAAAATGAAAGTTAAAATCGGTTTTTGAATCTATAATAAGAAAAAAACTAATCTAAATTAATTATATAATTCAGAAAAAAAACAATTTTTCTCTAGATTTCTAAAAATTCAGAATAAAAATTGTAGATCCTGATAATTATAATTTTTTTAAAAGATAAGATGACTCAGAAGTCAAGTCAGTCCAAAAAGAAAATTTTTTCCCTGTCTGAATACGGAAAAGGAATTTATTTTCGTTATTTTTAAACAATCTCTCAACTGCAAGATTTTAATCGTTCAAATTCCAAAGTACAAATGTCCTTTTCCTTTTTTACCGATTTGGATGTTAATTTTGATAAAATATCAGATTTATCCAAACAGAAAAGAATTTAAACGTATGGATTCTCGGTGGTGGGGATAAAACTAAATCTCCCCACTTCTCGAATAATCCACGCCTCCCTTCTCAAAGCCGATAAATAAAATATTAGTAGCTGTCTTCGGTTCATTCAAATTCATTATTCGAGAACGAATGCGCGTTCAAATCGTTATAACCCCTCGAAACTCTTGTCGCGACAACACACTTCCTAAGAAGCTTGAGATCTTAAAAGGAAAATACTAATTATAATTTAAAAATATTTTTCTACCTGCTGAATTAATGTTCTTCGAAAAAATAAAAAGTGAGATTCCAAGGATATTTAATGAACCCGTTGTGTTTGTGCGCGAATAAAAATTTTCTTTCTTATTTTTCTGTTTATATTTACAATTATAAATTTTTCATCGATTTATACTTTAATTTAAAAAATCTGTGTGCCTAGAATGTGCGAAGTTTTGTGCCTAATTTCTGGATACCTATTGTATCTCGATTGATTTAGTGTTTGATTAAAAATGGTGCTCAAAAGAAAGGTGAGTCTTTGTTTTTGAGCTTGTAATAATAATTTTTTTAAGACAAATAATTCAATTTGAAAGTTTAATTTCCCGCGAGACTTTTTTTCAATCATATGTCGTCAATTGTGATTGGTTGGAATGCACGTGTGTAAATCTAACCTACCTAACCTCACCTGACCCGAAGCTATTCTCAGCTGGTTTTTCGTGAGAATTCTGATTATGTATATGATAGCTAATTAAATTCGGATGTATTTTAATGAGTCTTCGGAAAAGTGACGTATTTTTTTTACCTGGTACACACGCATAATTAACCTCCTGTTTGTTTCAAATCATGAATCTAAACTATTTGTCAGATTTCCGCAAATTTCGGAAGGACTTATTTTACAATTCGGTGAGTTTTTACTTGAGTAAAAATATAGTTTGTTTGCCGGTAAAAACTAAGAGAAAAAGTGTTTATAAAGAGACAAAAAATTTGTGTATAAATACACCATCTTCGAATTCTATTTTAAATCTTAAAACGCATTATTAATTTGTTTGAACTAGTTTCTTAGTGTTGTTTTATATTTTAAGGTTCTAAGGTATTTAAATTTTAATAATTTCAAGTTGGCTGTTTCTACATTGAAAAATTTGAGATTTTGATAATTCGAGACTTTAAAAATTTGGAATTTTTTATTTTTTTATTTTTAATTCAACTTTTTTTTTAAAGCTTGTAGCACTAAATTAAGCAATTTGAAATTTAAAGCGATTATATTGAATAATTTTGAATAAAAAACACTGCATATTGAAAGCGTTCGATATTAAAGAATTTTGATTGAAATCCTTCAGAATTGTACACTTTCAAGTTCAAAGGTTTAATAATTGAGCAAAGATTAGAAATCTTAAATTTAATGATGCGTTCATTTCCGAATTCGAAACCGTGTCATATTTTTTTCTGTTAACATTGAAAAGTATTTCTCATCTTTGTTATGACACGATACAGCTTTTATCACATATATATATATATATAATTGTTTAACTCTCTTTCCCGGGTTATCTGAATATCCCAGATAACATTTCACCTCTCATGCTTCCAAGTTAAATCAAGAAAATAATTTATACAATGAATTGTATATAATTCTAATTGAATTCCGGATCATCCTTTTTTACTCTATTGATAATTTAATTTGCAAAGCGTTATAATATTTTTAAAAAAAACCTTATAACGGAATTTACCTTTAATTTAATCTTCATATGGATTCTCATTTTAAATGAACTCGAAATTTTATTCATACTTAATTTAAAATTTTAAATATTTACTCATCCCGAAATTAGACAATCAGAATTTGAATAATCAAACTAGGTCACGATTAAATTGATTATATTATCGCAAATCTTTAACGAAATTTGAACAGTTCGAAGTTCAAAAATTAAATCCCTCAATAAGATTACTTATCATTAATAATTCATTGTTTAGTAACGCTTTCAAGAATATTATTTCTATTATTTATTCTGATTTTCTTTTAGATCCTTTCCTTCGGAGGATTATTGAATCAACTCCAGCCAAATGTCCGATGGATTTCTTCATTGAAAGTCAGGGACAAGGAGGCCATTCAGCCAGATCGATCATTTAAGGTATTTTTATTAATAACAAATTAAGCTTAGGAGTCGAATTCATACCAATGGTCTAAGCATAGATTTTTCAAATTGCAGTATTCGGATCTGTCAGTTCGCTTCGCAGCTCCCGATCAACTTCAGCCTAAACCAAATGTCAGTGAACTTTCTTTCGGAAAATTTTTTACTGACCACATGCTCAAAATTTTCTACCACGAAGCTTTAGGCGGATGGCAAATGCCGGAAATCACACCCCTTGAGAATTTGGTCCTGCATCCAGCAGCGAAAGTTTTGCATTATGCTCTCGAGGTGAGCGATTTGAATTCGAAGCTTTAAAACATTAGAAATTAGAATATTTTCAAGATTTGAAGAATGTTGGATCCAAGTTGAACTCTTCATTTTACTTAATAAATATTATAATTAAACATTTTCTCGTTCTACATATATAAATCTATTTAAAAAACGAGTAATGTTTCAGAGTAAAAAATACCCAATTAAAGTAGTTGTTAAGTAAAATGAAGAAATTTAATTTTGAGGTTGGAACTTGGATCCAACATTCCTAAGTTCGAAAAACTGAACTTCTTTTCTTAAAATCTTGAATTTATTAAATATCCTTAAAGATATTGACCTAGATTGGTTAAATAAAATTATGTAATTGAAAATTAATTTTCCAGTTATTCGAGGGAATGAAAGCTTATCGAGGAGTAGATGGAAAAATCAGGATTTTCAGGCCCGAAATGAACATGGATAGGATGAACACATCAGCAATGAGATCGGGTCTTCCAAATTTCAACGGAATAGAATTGATCAAGTGTATTAACAGACTGATCAGCATAGATCAGGAATGGGTCCCTCACTCAGAAGCTTCTAGTCTTTACATTAGACCAAGTTTAATTGGTATCGATGTAAGTGTTAATTACAATTTTAATTTAAGTTTAAGCCTTTCACACTCACTTCTCTAGACCTCGACCCGATTATTTGTTTTGCCTCTATTTTCATTTAAATGATTAACATTTGCAGCATTATATCACAAGCGTCATTCACATATCAATGTTATGCGAGGATAATCACGAAGTTTCCCAATCCTGATAAATGATAAGAATTAATGGCATGATCTCGCTAACATTGCCTTCGTGATTTATGTGACTTTTATCTCTTGTCTTTCCTAAACTGGAATCGAATCTATCATTCTGTTGTCATATCCTGTAAGAGCAGCCAAATGGGATTTACACCTTTATCAGAATTGTCGATAAGATTTTAAAATTCTACATTTTAGGGATAGTTGGAAACGCTATCTAAGATTATTATTATTATCATTCTCAAATATCTAAGTAAATTGTAAAGTGCTTTTATGCTTTTCAAAAGAAGAAATAATGTCCGAAATGGGTATTTAAACATTTTCAATTATAAAGTCTTGATTCTTGAAATTTGGTCAGTTTCAGTTTCGAAATCCAGTTCAATCTGAATTAAGAAAGAAATGAGTAGAGTTTTGAAATTCCTTATCAGTCCGAACCAAACTATTCTCGAATATTAACACTTCAACAAATAACGATAAGGGAAGATTAAATGGAAGCTTCATCTGTTCTTGAAATATTCGCTTCGGAATGAGAGGAATGTATAGAAGGGAATAAAATATGTGCAACAAGAGCAACAAGATTTCATGCATTTTGTAAAATTCCTAGAGGATTTTTAACTGATTGGCAAGCTTCGAATATTTCAAGCTTGTGAATACAAACAAAGGCTAAATTGTTTGTTACTAGTATGTTCGATTTACATTAATTCCACTCTGATAACTCGCAGATGAACCATTGCCTCGGAGAAAAAATATGAACGATAATGTCATTTTTCTTTTTCTTTGTATTCCACAGCTATTCGATATAAATAGTACTGTTTATACAGACTCACGGACCTAGAAAAATAACGAACAAAGGCTTTTGTAATCATTTATCCAATCAATATCAGAGGCTTTGAACTGCTCTTTATCACTAAAAAATATCAATGATAGCCATTTGTATTAAAAAATAGCTTTAAATAATTTCGTATTTATTTTTCTAGAATAATACAACATTTTAAACGAAAGGCTTTAAAAATTTTGGATTTAAAATGTTTTAAATTGAACAATACCGAAATAAAATCTTAAAAATGGAAAATTTAGTTGAAAATAGTTAAAAAGCTAAGTTGCAAAATATTTTCAATATGAATGATAAAATTATTATTTCTCTGATAAATTCTGAGTTTGAACAGATGAATGACTTAATTAATTTTTATGAAAGTAGAGATCCGATTACTCGATTCTGTAATACCTAAGTCACTAATAAATCGTGAGTTAATCGTTTAAGTAGTACTAACTACTAATGTCAATGTCAAGAGATAATCGACGTGGAGGAATGACTCATGCAATTGAAATGCTAATTTTCTAGTCTAGACTCTAGAAGTGTAGAGCATTTTTCACCGCATATCCTACGAAATCTTAGACCTCATCTGATAACAATTCACTCATTAGAGATCAATTCGATTCAAAGTCCAACGATTATCCGGTTATAAAATGTAACCATTTTTGTGGATAAAGTTTAATGAGGATTGGCGACTCAAGATTTCAATTGAAACTTTTACTTTTCGATGGGACGACTTAAAAATTCCGAAAAATAAAATTCCCAGTTGTAAAATTCACGATAATTTATAATATTGCTGAAATTTAAAATTCTTGACAGAAAATTGACAATATTATAAATCATCGACGCTACAAAATTTCCGACCCTAGAAAATTCCCGAAATTGGAAAATTATCGACATAAATGTGTAAGAATTTGGAAATTAATTTATGATTTAATTTTTCTTTTTCAGCCAACCTTGGGAGTTGCTGCTTCAGATTCAGCTCTTCTTTACGTTATACTCTGCCCAGTGGGAAATTATTTTAAAAGTAAAGAACCAACCCAAGGGATTGCTTTATTAGCTGACCCCAGGTACGTGAGAGCGTGGCCTGGAGGCTGTGGAGATAGAAAAATGGGAAGTAATTATGCCCCTACACTTCAAGTTCACCGAGAAGCGATAGAAAAAGGATTACAGCAAGTTTTGTGGCTTTATGGCGACGATCATCAAATTACGGAAGCTGGAACTATGAACATCTTTATGTTTTATATCAACGAAGACGGAGGTAATATTTTATTTTATTACTTCATTTTTTATTTAAGTCTCTCGTTTATTTTATATTTAATTTTGTGTATAATTTTAGAAAAAGAATTGGTGACACCGCCACTAAACGGTTTAATTTTACCCGGGATCACCAGAGATTCTATCCTAGCACTAGCAAAAGAGTGGAATAATTTCAAAGTTAGTGAAAGGAAAATCACAATGGAAGAACTCTGCCGATTAGTCTCTGAAAATAGGGTGAGCAAATTTTTTTTTATAATTGATAACATTTAACATTCTTGGCCTCATGATGCATACGCTCCCAAAGATGTTTGAAAACGTGTTACCTATTTATTTTCGGACGATCGTTTTATTTATAGACTTTAAGTCTAAAAAGTTTTTATTCTCTCGAAATTTGAAAGCCGAAAGTTAAATTCAATCCTTCAATTTAGATATTTTGAATTACAAGAAAAGTCTATCTTTTTGTTACAGTTGCTGGAATTCTTCGGTTCCGGGACAGCATGTATAATTAGTCCAATTTCCCGAATAAATTTCTTGGGTCAGGAATTGTTAATTCCAACTACGGAACAACCTTCTGCCGTTTATAAAATGTTCTTGAAACATTTATCGCAAATACAATACGGCTACATTCAAAACCACCCTTGGGCTTTTCCGATCGACTAAAATTTTCTCTCGAAAAAATGAAACCAGTGGAAAGTTAAGACGTAAAAAAACGGACAGACTGGAAATCTAGTTTTTGAAGATTAAACAAAAAATTGACTCAAAAATAGAATTGACTAGAATTCGCAGTCCACTTTTGGACAGAACTGACGAATGAAAATTGAGTCTTTTTATATATTTTATTTTGTCTATTTAAATTTCGAAGCATCGAAGCTAATAAATTGTAAGCATAAAACGGAATTCCGTTTAGACGAGAATCTAGTTCTTATTTATTTTCAAGGAATAGTCAAATTATTGTATTAATTATTGAAACTGGTTTCAATTAATACGAACATTTTCCTCAGGTATAAGTCACGTGACTTTTTATGAATTGTACAAAGGAAATTTGTATGCAATAGATTAATCTGTACCGAATTAAAGATAGAGTTCAATTTTCAGAAAATTGAATCCTGTTTATGAAAGGTTGAAAGGAAACTTTAATGTTTTGGAAATTTCTGAAACTCTAAGTCGAGACCTTATTTTGCTTTTTGCGGAATGTTGTAAATACTGTTAGTAAGTTTTTGGAACTGTATATTATAAATTTTAGCTTTTGTCAGATATTGAAATATCATCAATCATTAATCATATTTTTAAAAGATGACTACGTAGTCATCATAGCTGTGATTTTTAACTTGCAAAACGTTTTAGTAAATTATGTATATAGAAGCCATACTTTATGTAATTTAAATCTAATATTAATTAGGCATTGAACATTAAATATTTAAATATTAAGTAGAACTAAGTTGGTTTTTTTATTTAGAAATCTGTAACCACAGAATGACATTTTTTAAAGAAGTACAATAATTTAAAAAAACAAGTGTAAAATGTCTTTGTTAAATATAATTATTTTTACTAATTTTGCCTAACAAATATTTTATCGAACCTTTCATTTCCTGAGTGCAGTTTGTTTTTCGGAAAATATTGCGACTGACAATACTTGACCCTGACTTCTGATTTACTTTCACGGAAGTTTAACGAGTTTAATCGAATGCAGAGTGTGTGATTTCTGGGGGTAATTACTTCGTTAGCAAAGAATGAAACAGAAGCTCATTTATTTAAATTTTATAAACATGAGGTGTGAAGCTTTGCTGATTGGCGAAAGAGAGAATAAATGAGCCTTTTTTGAAGTAGAGAAAATATCATAAATAATATTTATAACAGAAGGAATTAAAAATTTATCAAAATGTTGATAAATTCAAGAATAAATTCATTCTATACCGTAATATAGGTAATATAGGAACTTACATTTGTTGCTTTGTCTCTCGGATTCTAAAAAATTCGAAAATGCGTCTGGAGGATTTCAAAATCCAAACCTCAAAAGATGAAACACTTCACTGGTATAACCTGAAATTAAAAACAAGAAAAAAAAATTGAAAAGCTAACTTACAACTTCGAAAATGTAAGAAGCGGTCGTCAAAATAACGAAAAGTACACAAAATCGTCTATAAAAAATCAACGAAATTTTTCCCGCCCGAATTATTCCTAAATAGAAGTTTATTTCGAGGCTTTTCATGGACTAAAAGACGCGTGATATATGTAAAACTAAAATAAGTTGAATACTCACTTCACGTATAAATCTGTCTATTAAACTCACAATTTTATTCACTTTTAATGCGAGAAACACGAAAAATACATTTGTAATCGAGTTTGTAAGATCATCAAACAATTCACAACAAAACAGTTGACGCCATGGTACAGTTTGACGCAAGACATTTTCTAAGTCTCATAAAAAGAGGAAAAATACGCGCTGATTTTAGACAATTATTGGAAAATATTGACTGCTACTAACTCTAGTTTAAGAATTCCATCCGATTTGAAAGAAAATTTATGAAAATCACCGAATTTTTAAGCTAAAACTTAGAGCTAGACGGATTGACTTCGACTCGAGGAACAAACGATTCCAACTGAAAAAAAACAGGGTTGCCAAATTAACAATTTAATAAATTTAAATGGATTTAAAGCCTTTGTACAGTATTGAAACACTATTTGAACAATTTGATA
>JAUESH010000037.1:1895645-1918537 GCA_032275165.1 Synergus magnus
CAAATTAACAATTTAATAAATTTAAATGGATTTAAAGCCTTTGTACAGTATTGAAACACTATTTGAACAATTTGATATTCAAAAATCAATTTAAAACTGATGACCTATTTAATATTTTGAATTGAATTAATATATCAATAGAGTAATTAATATTATATTCAAGATAATTTCAAATTAGAATTAAAAAAAAATAAAATGAAAGCCCTGGTTGTAAGACGCGGGAAAATTCAAATGTTAATTAATTTTTTTCTTCCTTGTATTTATTGAAAAATAGAGTTTTTTAATAAGTTGAAAAGGACCTAAATTAAAATAATAAATAGATTTTTCTAATTAGACTTTCACTTATTCTACCTTCACGATAAGAGTGTACTAATTGCCTTGTTTTTGCTCAAAATTAGGAGAAATGATAAGTTTTAAAAGTTGATATCTCGAAATGACCTTGTCGTAGAGGTCACCACGAGGTCGTCGGATGATTTGGCGTCTGCTAACTGGTCTCGCGTTTGGTTGGACGACGTCAAAAATGGCGCAGATGGTCAGATGTAAAATCGGCCTGTTTT
The DNA here is from genome assembly GCA_032275165.1 of Synergus magnus. Classification (NCBI taxonomy): domain Eukaryota; kingdom Metazoa; phylum Arthropoda; class Insecta; order Hymenoptera; family Cynipidae; genus Synergus; species Synergus magnus. Next base: position 1,896,203 of record JAUESH010000037.1, read on the forward strand.
CATTAAGACACGTAAATCAGGTAGTGCCGCGAATTTTCCTACCCGCGAAATATCAGCGATTATGTCTCCACACAAGTTGGATCCTCGATGGTAAGTGATTTATTCAAAATAAGGGCTTATTTCCAGTTTCCAAAAAAGTGAGGTTAGGTTTGTAACATTTTTCGCTTAGAATCTATCGAAATAATTTTGTTCTTTTCTCCCAAGAAATATAATTTAGATTCTAGGATACTGAGTTGAATCTTTTAAGCTTTTTGTAGAATTCAAGTCAATTTTGTTGTTTTTTGAGACTTAGCTTTCTTTTTGGTTATGCAACCGAATGCTAAATGAAAAGTAGTTATCTGTCAAAAAAGATTTGGGTTCATTCTTTTTTAACGTTTATTGAATAATTTTCGAGTGATTTTTAAGTAAATTTGAATATTCAAAAGGACGGGGATCATAGATTTTTAATTGTAGATTTATTGCCATTTTTAAAAGTTTGGAATTTGTGTAATTATCAATTTTGAAACAAGTTATTTTAATTTTCGAATATTAGTTTGTCATGTGAATTATTAATTAAAATTAATTATTATTAATTATTTTTAGCGAAGGGCAAAGAACTTTTGATGCCCTCGCTTTCTCCTACGATGGAGACTGGTACAATCGTCAAATGGCTAAAAAAGGAGGGAGATCCAATTCAACCTGGAGATGCAATCGCGGATATTCAGACCGATAAAGCAGTAATGTCCATGGAATTCGACGATGAAAGTATTCTTGCTAAAATTATTGTAAGTATTTTTTTCCGATTGAAATATGTATATTCCTTTTAAGTAATGTAAATAGAACATAATCACTCGAATATTTATTCAAATGTTTTAGGTCCCGGAGGGTACGAAGGACGTAAAAGTAGGAACTTTAATAGCTTTGACTGTGGAACCAGACGAGGATTGGAAATCGGTAGAAATGCCGGATTCTGCATCTGCACCTGCTGCTGCAGTACCAGCTTCTGCACCTTCGCCTGTGGCCGAGACTTCTGCGCCAGTGGAAGCTGCCGAACCACCTCCTGGACAGTGCGTACAATATTGGCTTGATTCATAATTTTCTGAATGACTTACATATTTATATTCTTTGTTCTAACCTGCCTTTCGCAGACAAAACGTTGCAATGCCGGCTCTTTCTCCAACGATGACCTCGGGAACAATTGTCAAGTGGTTAAAGAAGGAAGGAGACTCAATCGAACCTGGAGATGCTCTTGCAGATATTCAAACAGATAAAGCGGTTATGACCTTCGAAATGGACGAAGAGGCTGTCCTTGCAAAGCTTTTGGTATTTTTTTTTTCTTAGAAAGACTTGATTGTTAGTTGTTAAAGCATAAAATAAGTTTCTTTTGTTTTTTAATAGGTACCGGAAGGTTCGCAAGTGGAAGTTGGACAACTAATTGCTGTTTTAGTTGAAAAAGGAATGGATTGGAAATCAGCGGTTGCTCCTACAGTAACTAAAGCTGCAGCAGCAGCTCCTGCAGCTCCTGCTGCTCCTAAACCTAGTTCTTCTGCTTCCGCACCAGCACCTTCTGGTCCGAAACCACCAGCCAGTGGCCAGTAAGTAAATTCAACTAAAAACGATTATTTACTACTCTATTCTTCGAATGTTAGTTTCATAATCTTAGTTTTTTCACAGAGTTTACGGTTTGGCAGTAAAACGACTGCTGGAAGAATACGGCTTAAGTTCTGGTTCGATAAAAGGAACGGGTCGTCCAAATAGGCTACTGAAGAGCGACGTCTTAACTTATATTCAAGCTAATAATGTCCAGAAAGTCGCTCTGCAAGCTGGTAAAATATAAAATATTAAATATCCTGCAATATCTTTATAAATAAAAAAAATTCTATTTAACTTGTATTTTTATATTTGGGACTTATCTTTTTTCAGGGGTTACCTCAGGAGTCACGAGTGGAGATGAGCCAGTAATTATAACTCGACCAAAGAGGTCGACTGGTCCCTCCACTTTCAAAGATGTGGAAGTTTCAAATATCAGAGCTATTATTGCAAAACGACTCGGAGAATCAAAGGTGCATATTTTATAGATAAGTGATTAAAGTACTTTAGAAAATTACAATTTATTCAAGACTGTTTTCCATTTTTTCAGAGTACTATTCCCCATTCCTATGCGAGCATCGCTATAAGAATCGACAAACTGAATGAAGTGCGTAGTAAACTTCAAGCCGATAATGTAAAAGTATCGGTGAATGATTTCGTCACGAAAGCTGTTGCCCATGCACTTTTGGAATGCCCGGATGTTAACTGTTTATACCAAAATGGACAGGTAAAAATTTTCTTCTTTTAACTTTCAATCCAAATTAAATGATAAATCATGTTTTTTTGTTGCTCTTCTGTTTTAGACAATACGGGCTCAAAATGTAGATGTTTCGGTGGCAGTGGCGACTCCCACGGGCTTAATAACACCCATTGTTTTTAACACCCCATCAAAAAGCCTCAGCGATATTTCCGCTAATATCCGAGAACTTGCAGGCAAAGCTCGAGAAGGCAAGCTCAAGCCACAAGAATTTCAGGGAGGATCCTTCACGTAAGATAACTTCAAAAACTAACAATTTCTCTGGTTTATATTAGTTTCAGTCACGCTTCATGTATTTATAACAAAATTTTCAATTAAAGGATCTCCAATCTCGGAATGTTCGGCATCTCGCAATTCTCCGCGATTATAAATCCACCGCAGACAGCAATTTTAGCCGTCGGAACTGGTCGAACCGTTTTAGGTAAATGTTATATTTAATAAACTATTTCTTTCTAAAGAAAATAATATAGAGATTCTTTTTTTTTTTTTATAAATTACATATTCATGTTTCAGATACCACGTTAACGAAATCAACACTTATGACAGTAACGTTATCGTACGACAGGCGAGCAATTGACGAGGACCAAGCAGCCGATTTTTTGGCGGTACTTCGTGCCATGTTAGAAGATCCCACTTTCCTTGCTGTGGGCAGAGCTCAGGCATTAAGACATCGACGCGAGTAATATAAAGTAAAACGCGAATTTTTATTTGAGTTTGTTCCAAAACTCGTATACTGCCTCCTAAAGTAAAAAATCATTGTATAAACTCCGTGGAAACTCGTGAGACGAGTTTTTAGATAATTCTTAAGTGCCGGGTCGAGTTTCGATTGTCAATCTTAATCAGAAGATCAAGGAAGAAAGATTTTCGACCGGATGTCGCAGTATCTAATGAGTTCACTAAATAACAATTAAAAAGCAACTATCACAGGACTCGACAGTCAAGCCTGCGACGTAGCTAGATCCCTTATAAATGTAAAAACCAAAGTTTAACACTAAACAAGAGATAAAGTGAAAATAACTGAATAATTTCACTAATTTTGTCCTTTAATTCTATTCTTTTTAAATTATATTAATTTTTTAGATCGAAATTATAAAATAAAATTTGAAATTAAAAAATTGTTGTTCAAAAGATTGTAAGTTACAAATCTGAAATTGCATCTTGTAAATAAAGTATTTATTGTCCACATTGCTCAATTTCCGTCCAGTACATGGTTAAAAAATCATTGTTTTATCCATGTATCACAGTCTAAATTCGCGTTGATTTGATTTGCAAAGTTTTAAGACTAATTTACCTTAAATACAGCTGCAGTAAAATAGACTGCTCTTTTCCTCTTAAAATTAAATACATTTCGATATATACAAGAGAGTCGAAGCGATCCAAATTTAATTAATCTAATTAGCTAATAAATCATTGAGCAATTGCGAACGCTCTCAGGCACGTAATCAGTTTTCATAATAATTTCTGTTTCCACAAAAGTGCTAGAAATGTGTATAATTCTTAGAAAATTTGGTGTAAAAAATATAGTTCAATTCATAAAAAGTTAAAAAGTTTGGTCCCTGCGCTTAAAGATAATACTAGACTTAATACAATTTTGACTGGCCTTTCTAAACTTGGCACTACTTTGTTCTTAAACATTATGAGCAGAGGACAGTCGTTTCTTTGGGAGTTTTCAAATCTTTACAAATCTAACTATGACAAATGAACTTTGTGATGCGTTACTTATCTCAGAGTTAAAAAACTTCGAATTCCAAATATTTTAAAGAATGCTAAACTTGAAAGTTATAAATTCTTTCAAAATGGAATATGCACATGATATTAAAACTGCATACATTTATTCTAAGAATTCGAACTTCAAAAATTGCTAGAAAAATTTCACATTCTAACCCCATAATGCTTTCGGCACTAGCTCTAACCACTTACTTTTTCTTTTTTTAGTAACTTCGCAACACTGGTGTCTTAAACATTAATTAAATCTTCAACTGTCCTCTGCCCATAATTATATCTAAGGAATGAATTCTCTTTAAAAAATGCTTATTTTAAAAAGCCTTAGCACTTCAAAAGGCCTTTTGTAAAATCTTTTGCGCCGCCCTAATAAGGGGGGTAAGACTAGTCAGTTCCGCACATTTGTCAAGAAAAGGATGTGCGAGTAGTTCTTCAGCCGAGGCTCGTTCGTCAACCTCAACAGATAAACAGCATTCTAAAAAATTCTGAAAATTAGGACTCAAGGTGTTCCACCTCGGAATCGAAGGTTTCGAATTGGCTGAAGCAATTAAATAAAGCGCCCGAAGTGGAGCTTCCTTCATATAAGGTGGTTCGCCTTCAATCATTTCAATTGCCATAATTCCCAAAGACCAAATGTCCACCTTCTTTCCGTATTGCTTTCTAGTCACTACTTCTGGAGCCATCCAATAGGGAGTTCCAACCATCGTTTGTCTTTTTTCATCCCCAACAATATTTGCACAAAATCCAAAATCGGTGACTTTTACTTCTCCTTTCATTCCTAATAAAACATTATCTGACTTTACATCCCTGTGGATAATCCCCTTTGAATGGAGGAAGCTGATTGCCTTTAAAACCTCTCTACAGACAGCAGCAATTTGTGCTTCCTTCATTACAGTTTCTGTGACAACGTCAGTCAAAGGTCCACCTTCCAAAAGTTCCATAACAACCCAAAGATGTTCGTTTAATAAATAAGCATCGAGGAAATTAACGAGATTTGGGTGTTGGAACTCCTTTAGGACTTTAATTTCTGTTAGGATGAGTTCCTTTTGTGGTTGCTTGGAGAGATCGATGATTTTTATGGCTACCCTCTGACTATTTGTTAGATCAGTGGCAATGAAAACTGTTCCTGAAGCTCCGGCACCGACTTCTTTGCTTTTATCGAAACGTCGATTTGGGTCGTCGACGTGGCAGATTTTTTTGAGTTCGTCAAAGACTTCCTCATCACTGAGTCTTGAATCGAAAGACTCGGTTTTTCTTCGAAGAATGGGGCTTTCTTCGTATTCGGGGTTGGAATTTTCTGGTGGAAGATGCGTTTCATCCTGTGGATTCTCGTCGTCGATTTGGTAGGTGTTCAAGTCTTCAAGGATCTCTGTTAGGCTTTTTTCAATCCGTGTCACGTGTTTTCTGGGAGCTGGTTTCGGCGGTTTGACCATTCTTGGTGGTTTCCCCACTTTTGATGATTTGCCCATTTTTGATGGAAGCTCGGGTATCCTTTGAATCTGTTAGAAAAGAGAATTTAAGATTTGAAAACCTGATAATATTTTTGTGATGAAAGTCTACTGTCTAAAAATAATATTTTTCATACCTGGCTATCAGTTGAACTAGCGGAAGCCGATCCATCGGAACCACCGGATTGGTATTTTTTAGCCAAGATCTTATCAATTTCCTGTGATTCTTCCTCAATAAGATCTTCCGTAACAAAAGGTTTAAAAACCTCTTCTTGCGGTTTTCTTTTGATAGAATAATTATAATATTTAATGGCCTGCAAGGCCGCATCTGGATGTTCATTTTGCTCAGATTTTGTTATCTGTGTGTTCAGTAATCGAATCCAGGGATCCGGAAGACCTTCGAGTTGACCTATGACAATAAAAGTCCCTTCATGCAACATTATTTCATTAATTAGAGCTAATTTAATTATTTGAATAAAAAAATATAGTGTGCTCTAAGAAATATAATTTTTCCCTGTATTCATTTTACTAATTCAGACTCAAAAAATAAATAGAAATTAAAAGACGTATAAATATAGGCTAGAATTACATAGAAGTCGTTCATAAAACTCAAGGATTTACACAGAAAACTATTTTTATCCGTTGTTTCAAAGATTGTAAACCCCATTCCAATTTTATCGATTTTAATCCTTTTCCTGAATTTTAATATTATTATAATTAAAATTATACTAACCTGTGACTGCATTTTTGCTGACGTGAAACTTGTGAGACACATTTGTCGGAAGTCCGATCTCGGCGACGGTGTTCAGAGGCTCGACGTTTGACCCACTGTGATGTTTTCTTTTCGAAAAAAACTTGCTGATACTTAAACTCATTTTTCTGCGAAATCGGAAGAATTTTTGACGTCCCGTTTTGAAATGTTGATCCAATAGGGTTCAAAAAGAAAGCGAAACTTGCTAATTGTAAATGGGAAGAAAGTGAAGAAAGCGAAAGGGTATAGATTCTAGTATTATAGGTTATGTTTTGAAAGCATCCACTTCTGCTAGAACAGATACACTTGGAGGTTCACACCCATTTTTCGGGGACGTTTATCGATCTTGATAAAAGTCCTTTTCGCAAGCACGACACCTCTTCACACCCATGTGCCATTTATGGCATTTATATGACACTTGGAGATCATCAAAGATCCAAAATTCACCCGCGTTTCAACTCAAAATTCAAAACTGCATTTGGGAAATCGAATTTTAAAACAAAAGGCTTATCTTATCGCCATCCGGTATTCGACTACAAGGAATTGTTTGCTTATCTGTCACGGATTTCTTCACACATTCGACAAGTAGAGCTGATTTTTGCAGCAGAACGGGGTGTAGTTTCGGTAATGAGAATGACGCGTTCACGAAAGCGCCACCTATGACAGATTCAGTACGAATCTGAGACATTTAAAAGTGAAAATGATGGGTAAATGGGTAATCGGCGTAATCGGACTAATAACCGTAATTAAGTACTGGAATTTCAAGGAATGAGAAAATCAGCGTTTTTTCGTGGTGAATCACTTAGTTTAACAGGCCATTTCGGCAATTTCCAAGCAGTTTCAAAAGTAAAATTAGGAAATTTTAATAATCAAATATATTTCTATAATTTAACGCTTCAAGCAAATATTCACATTAGAGTTAATTCTTTCATGCGAATTATTTCAGTTAAAGTTAATTTTGATAGAATTTTATCAAATTTAAATGATTTTTTGAATAATCTTTCTTTTTTTAATCAGATGACAGATGCCAAAGCGCCGCAGGCTACACCGTCGAGGCGTACACACGCGTTAGAAGGTTGCATATTTTCAGGCTACACTTTAATATTTCTAATACATAATATTCTATTTAGTTTTAAAATAAATAATTTAAATTTTAGCTTTCAAATTTGAATAATTTAAAATTGTGTATATCTAAAAATTTCTGTTCAAATTTATTAATATACAAAGGTACAAAGGTCCTAAAATTTTATTAAAACAAATATAAAATTTTTGAAAATTGTTTTTTTATGAACGTTTTTTTATGAACTTAGGACCAGATAAACATATCTTAGTGTATTTACTTTAATTTTGGAAATTTTCAACTCGATATCTCAATAAATGTAGAAATGAAATTGCAGAGAAAAAAATGCCGGTAAAGTAGGGATCGGATAACTGGCTTCAATTTAAAAAAAAAAATTATGATTACTTTAAGCAGTAATTTAGAAATTTGTAATTAACTAGGTAATGTTTTTTTGAATTCTATTGGAAATAAAAAAGGAATTTTTTAATTATTATACATATTATTTGTGATGGTGTTGATCAATAAAGCTATAAAAATGCGGCTACTCGTGACATTTATATCTTTTTCTACCTCAGGTCTACAGTTTGGAGGTTGACTTCATAATAAAGTCAAACTTCGATGAAGCTTTATTGTATACGTAACTTTTAAAAGTTCAGGTTCATAGCGAATTCCTCTTTAAAAATTTTATTTATTTTTAGATTCAGCATGCAGTTTTTGATACTAAAATAGACAAAAATAGTTTAACTAGATACTGAAATTTGTTTTTTTACTTTGAAATATTAATTTTTTTTTTAATTAACGTAAAGATCTAGATTTATAATTAAATAAAAAATAATTAACTAAAATTTGATAGAAAAAATATAATATTTTTTATTTAATAATTACTTTGATCCCCATGTCTAAATAAAACAGTAGGAAATCTTATAAGTATGTAATTCTAAAGCGCAGAATTTGTTTATTTTTTTTTTTTATTCACTTTTCTGATTTCATCTAATCCATTAAGTACACAACCATTCGTTTGTCCATTCAAATATGATTATCTTTATCTAATCTAATGTAAATTCCTTTCGCCATACCACGTAATATTGGCGACACGCGAGAAACCTGATTTTGTTTTTTTCGTTTGATCGAATATTCCAGAAAATAGAGAAAAATACTCGGAGAAAAAAAAACAAAAGAAAGTTTTCCATTTAGAACAAAAATATATTATTATATCCAATTTTTTCGAATATTTATTGGTTTATCTATTATCATTTTTTATTGATGTATTTAATTATTTAATAAGACTTTAATCTTCGTCTTGATTTATTTTTGAATATTTCATATTATAATATTATCTAAATTTGTATTCGTATCAACATATTTTACATCTGTATTATTTCGCATTAATTCAGCCATAAGGATCATAATTTGACATAAAGAACCTAAATTATTAAACTTCCTCCTTTTTTGAGATTTGAAAGAAAGAACACTTTTACAGTTGTCTCATGTTCATCGAATCGCTTCTCTTCTGGTTTTATTATTCACGTCACTTTTATTTCGATTACGCAGTGACGCGAAGAATAGACCTTGCAAGTCCTTTGTCCAAACTGGAGAACAATATAATGAATGCAAAATTTGAGAACATTGTACTCTGAATTCGTTATTTCCTTTTACACGTAATCTCAAAAATTTGTTGTTTTACAAGAATAAAATATTATCTGTAGCTGAAGTTTTCATACGCACGAAATAATCGGAAGAGAATTGTAAACACTGTAGAAATATTTAAAATATTTTTCTTGATATTTGTTTTAAAAAACAAGTGATTTTTTTTTACAAAAGATTATAATTGGATAATACCAAAGTAAGTCATCATTTACCAAATAATTTAAGGCTAATTGGAACTGAAGTAATTAATTAATTTAAATTAATTTTTTTTTTATCTTTACAGAAACATATTTTTGTTGTGGACAATTTTTCATTCTTTATTTTCGGTAATGTCGTTACTCTTATGACATTCCTATAAGTAGGAAAAGACAAACGCCATTAGAAGGTTGAATACCGATAGCGTGCGAGGATCTCGTGACGAACTCACGTGTATTTTTTGAATGAAAAAACTGTACTTGAAGTCACGATTTTTATATTTTTTTAATTATAAAAATTATGTATTATTTATAATTAATAATTATGGAAGAGTTCCAATTTTGGGTGGTTTTTAAATTGGAAAGCCTTCCATTTTCAAAAGAAAATTATTTCCGTGCGAATTTGCAAGATGCGTTTTATTTTTGGTTGTAAAAAATTGGAACTGATCAATTCAGAAAAATCTATTAAGAAAAAATCAAATTAATTTATGGACCTTGTTTGGAACAGATTTATTTGGGAAGTTATGCCTTTATTTGCAAAAATGAACCGGGTGATCCTGGTAGCGTCTAACAAGGAAGTTGAACATGTGCTGACAGAATACAAATGGGACTTAAAGTAAAATAATAATAAAAAAAAACAAACAGTCAAGTTCCGCTTGATCAAGGCGTCCCGAGTACATATTCCTCCGATGGAGGATCGTTTCTGTTACCAGTTGAAGATCGGCCGGCATCTCGAGAAGTTCCAGATTTAAGGAATCTCTCAGCTGACAAGATCAATGAGTTTTTCAATTAAATTCTGGCCCTTGGCTCGAGTCTTAAATTATTCTTGAGATTTGTTTAAATTTACGAAATTTACTCTAACAGAATTATTTTAAAAAATGGTTAGAAGTTAGTTCTAAATTTTGCAATCAAGAGTAAAAGTAGAAAAAAATGTATAATTTATAAACTAATAAATAGTCAATCTAGAGAATTCTAATTGATGGTAAACGATAATAAAAATAAAATAAAAATTTCAATTTATAAAATTTATTAAACTGAAATAAAAATATTTTAGAACATAAAAAACAAAAAATAGTGTTCATTAAAGCTAGTTAATAAGTTATTTAATTAGTAAGTAAGTGTCTGAGTGGAATAGTGAAGTTGAGGAAAAATTTGAGATTTTCCTCAAAGTGACCATTGAGCTTCGAGGGATTTAAAATTTCAAGAGGAAATATATTACAGGTAGGGAAATAATGTAATTTATTTATTGTTTAATTTGGTTTGTTAATTACTTATAATTAGCAATTTAGTTCGAAGCTTTATTGCTCAAATAGATGTTGCAATTTAAAAACTATTTTTCACACATTATTTCAACTTAGCGCGATCTCATTTCAGCACGTGTCGAGTGTCAAACGATTTCACGTGTTTGAATTTTCCCGCATGCTTGCAATTTTTAGCGCGAAATTCGAATCTCTTTCGCTTCTGCGTACATAGTCTCGTCATTTTTGGCCAAGTTGCAGCAGTTAATTTTTGTATGTAAATTAAAATTTTGATATTTACGAATTATTTAAGATATTTAGATATTAAAACCGTTTCAAAATATTAACTTTTCAACATTTTAAATGAGTTTATTATTAAAAAATGAACATTTATTATTGAAGTAGTATGCGAAAACTCGACTGCGAGTTTTCTACAATTTTCTAGTAGACAGTAATATCGTAATACAAATTTTCAGGGACATATGTTAAGTAAAGATATAATTTGTTTAATAAGGTTCGGTGTGCACTACTTTCCGCGAGTTCTTTTTCAGATATGGTATTCACATAAAAAATTTTTTCAAATTAATAATAAATATTGTTTATGTTTTAATTAAGTTTATTAATAGATAAATTAATTTTATATTTTAATAAAATCTCTTTTTAAGCGTACTAATATGAAAACATAATATTTTTACAGGATTTTTATCAAAAAATAACAATTGAAAACTGAGGAAAAAATATGTCCGTGATTTTGATCACACTTTTATTCACAGTATTATTTCCTATCAACAGTATAGCGTTTCAGTTTCTATGGGATATTGTTTTTGGAAAAGGTGGACATATTAATCGTGTGAGAAGTGTCGAAACTGCTCGATCATTAAACCGATTTGCCATTCTCGACTTCGTAAGTATTCAAAATGAATAATTTCCTTAAATAATATTAAAAATTTCAAAATTAATTCTTGAAATTTTTAAACTCAGTTTTAAATTTTCTTTGACCTATAATAGAGAATTATATTATTTTGAAAAAGTGGTGCTTAATAAGAACTGCAATTTTATTACAAGCACGTAATAGTTTTCAAATTAAAAATGATAATTAATTTTTCATTCTAAACGAAAATAAATATTAACAATTTTTTTGCATGTCACAATTTTATAAAAAATTACTGTGCAGTTAAATTTGCAATTGCATTTATAATTTCAGGATTTACATATATTATATTATGCAACTAGTGATTCGAGATTATTGATAATTTTAGAAAAATAGTTTATATAATTTACGGTCATTAGGGATTTATTTACCAATTGATATAGAAACTTAACAAAGTTTGGAGGTGTTTCTAATATCAAGAATCTAAAAATAGTCTTTTTTAAATGAATACTTAATGACTTTTTTATTACCATGTAAAAAAAATCTTCTAAGAATAAAAATACAGTTGCAGACTAAATTCCAAGAATTATTCAAATTCCAAAGCAAACAAGTCAGAATTCAACTTCTTCTAATCATCGAATGGAAATTACAAAAAAGAGATGCAAACCATTTAGATTAAACTATTTCAGACAGCAGACGTTAGGAACTGATAAAAATTTAATTTCATTGAAAATTTCAAATAGATAATGGATTACTACTTTATTAACAAATTAGATGAAGTGTTGTTAAGAATTTTACACCTGCATATTAGCATTCCTTGAGATGCAATAAAAGAAGACAAAATTTTATTTTATACACGTGCTCGCGCGCGCCAGAATGACTCGTTTGTTTTGCACTGCACATGAAGTTTTTATTTCCCCTCGATGTCAATTAGCAACAGGTGTCAGAAGAAATCTTATACGTGATCGATTATATTTTCCGTATTTGTAATCAAGTTATTGTCATGATATGACAATGGTCCGTTCACTCTTGCTGATTTATTAGTCCTTGCGAGACGATCAAGGTCTTTGCTAGAAATTACTATTCTTCAAAAAATTAATAGATAAGAACTTGTTCTTGATTCTGAGTAATTTTCAGCTATTTAAATTGAGAAAATAACAGCTAATGCCACAAGGAGATTGATAAAATATCTATAATAAAATAATTATATGTATTATTATATAAATAAAAATTGTATAATAAATTGAATTTTGTGTGTAGATAGGATTGGTAGAAAGGCACGGTTATCCAGCAGAGGAACATAATATTACAACTGACGATGGTTATTATTTACGAGTGCACAGAATTCCAGGAAGCCCTTCAAATCCAAAATCGAAAGGGAAACCGGTTGCCTATCTGCAACATGGAATTCTCGCTTCTTCTGATACTTTTGTTCTAATGGGACCAGGAAGAGATCTGGGTAAGAAAGAAAAAAAGTATTTTTAATTATTGTATTCTGCCATTCCATGGAAATTTTAAACGGAAGTTTTATGAAGTCAAAAATGAGTAGGTTCTGAAAAATTGAATTTGAATTAATTTTTAAAGCCACTAATAAAATTCGTTTACATTTTTTATGTCAGATAAACGTGAATAAATATAACATACATATTAAATTCTGACATAAAAGCTATAAAGAGATAATGTCACTTGCTATAAAATAATTGAAATAAGAAAATAGAGCACACTATAAAGAATCGAAGGGCATTAACAAGCTTCTAATAAAGTGTGAGATGTAAAGTAATTTGAGGTCTTTATTCTTTGGTACGAGAAACTAGAAAATATACTATAAAAATGGAAATACCAAAAGAAAAATATTACGAAACTATCGATAATGATAATCGTATTTTGCTATTTTGTTTACTCACGTGAAACTATTTTCAGCAATCACGCGACTACCTAAATATCTATATAAATTCTAACGGGTCCAGTGACTCAAACTTTAGGCGAAAAATCCTCCCTAATCTTATTAGCATTAGATACTTGTTTCCCAATGAAAACATTCTTAAAATTGCAAAAATATTAGTAATAGTCTTTTGTACGAAAAAACTGATTTTAATAATAATGGAATTATATTATTTATGTATTGTTAATGAACAAGACTTAGTCACATAAAATTTAATGTCATTTTTAATATAATTTTTTATAAGGTATATCTTATGAAAAAATGTGCATGTGTAAATTTATCATTTATCAGAAAAACACTTAATTGAATTGACATAATCATGATGTTGAAAAGTCAATATAAAGTCAATAAGGAAAATTTGTTCTGCTCGAACAACTAATTACAGTTGATATTTAAATTGCTAATTTACGACTCACAAAAAGTATTGTTTCTTAATTTATTAAGGTGAATCTCCCACACAAAAATAAAGTAATAAATTCGTTTTTTAAGCATTTTTATTGGCTGACACTGGATATGATGTATGGTTGGGTAATCATAGAGGAAACACGTATTCTAGATCTCACAAAAAATTCTCGGCCGATCGAGATCCCAACTTTTGGAAATTTAGGTAAATATCTTTACATAAATTGAAAAAATTCCACTTTTTTGCATCTGAATTTGCATTCCTAGAGGAGTCGAGAGTCCACAGTCCAACAAAAAAAATGCAGATAAAGGTTGAATTACTGAACTGAATTTGAAAAAAATGGCAGTTAATGTCATGATAATCATTTGTAAAAGTTTATTTTCCTCAGTCTTTTTTTTTAAGTCCAAAGTCTTCTAGACTTTCTGCAAAATTATTTCCATGCAGAATATAAATAAAGTAACGTGGAAAAGTACAAGATTATAATTATAAATTAGCATTTGGATTACAATTTTTTATTAAATCAAGATTTGCATTAATTAAATCTTTTTTCCGATTAGCTATCATGAAATTGCAGTCTACGATGTAGCAAACACTATAGATTATATTTTGGGTGTAACTGGAGAAAAATCACTAATTTATGCTGGACACTCAATGGGGACCACTATGTGTATGGTTTTATTATCAACGAAACCAGAATATAATGATAAAATAAGATTCAACGTGTTTTTAGCACCAATTGCTTTTTGGAAACACAAACTATCTGCGGCTTTCCAACTTGCTGTCAGATATGGTCATCTAATACAGGTGGATTAATTATAATTTTTAATAATTGAATAGTTTATTCATTAATTATAATAATAATTAATAAAATAATAATTTTTTCAGACAGTACTAGAGAGAGGTCAACTTAATGAAATTTTGCCTTTGACGGAAACAAGTGCAAGAACGGGAACAACATTATGCAGTGAAGTCTCAGTTTTCCAACCCATTTGCATTAATTTATTTTTCCAAGCTAGTGGATACGATTTAGATCAATTAAATACGGTAAAAATAACAGTAATATAAGATATATTATTAATTTAATTAATTCATTAATTAATTATGAAAATAACTTTTTCAGAAATCAATGCCTTACATACTTTCGTACTTCCCTGCAGGAACTTCAGCTAAAATCCTAATCCATTATTACCAAAATATACTATCAGGTAAAATTAAAAATAATATATTTTCGCAGCAGCCTCTTTATAAATTTTCTAAATTGATGATTTTCTTTCAACAATTTCAATTTTCTTTCAATTTCAATCTTCATGTGTTTAATTTCGTTTTAGGAGAATTTCAAGCATTTGACTATGGAGGAGAAAAGAATTTTTTATATTATGGACAAGAAAAACCGCCCTTGTATAATTTGAAAAATGTTCGAGCGCCAGTTGCTCTAATTTACGGAGAAGGAGATCTTTTATCAACAAGAGTAGTAAGTATAATAATTTACTATTAAATTAATATTAAAATTAAATATTTATAAAATTAATTTTTTAATTTCCTTAAATACTAAATTTAATTTAATCATAATTTTTATTTAATTAAAAAATAATAAACATTATTTTTAAATTATTTCAGGATGTTGAAGAACTGAATAAACGGTTTCCAAATGTTGTAACTTTTGAAAGCGTACCTTACAAAAATTTCACACACTTGGATTTCCTCTGGGCAAAAAATATCAAATCACTTTTGAATGATCGAGTGATACAATTGATGGGAAAATTTGCGAACCAGTCTGAAAATGGATATGACAACGCAATTCCCTATCCTTATAAGTACTGAAATTAAATTTCGACTGAAGCACAGACTGACTCATTTCACTGATTATATTGAAAATTTCATTTTAAAACAAATATTCTCAGCTCTAATTTTGTAAAATATTTGTTTAGCATTTTTAGAACTGAAGTAGATTGAAGGATTCTTTTTTTTACTGTAACTTTGCGAAATTAATTTTGCAAGTAAGCAATAATGATTTCGTGCCTAGTCATTGTTTCTCAGAATGAAAGCTTATTAACAATAAGTAATGTAATTTATTTTTATAAGTAGGGTTAAATATTTTAGGTTTTTACTTTAATTCAAAAAACGATTTAGAATTCGTGAAGATAAGGTCGTGCTTTTTTAGAATTTTATTTTCGTCATTTAATATAGGCTTTAGAAATTTAAGAGATTAGGATAAGGTAATGAAACTTGTACATAGTCTGGTAAGATTAAAGAATCTATTTATACTTAAATTTTTTGCCTGTAATACTATTTTTAATTGTTAATTTAATACAGAGTAAGCATTTTCTCATTATTCTCATTCTTCCATAATTTGCTTAGTTAAGATTGCTCAAAACCATTTTTTAAATTTCAAATATACATTAGTCCCTAATTAATTCAGGGCCACTTTCCTTATGGAGCAGGAAGTAAGTTACATATTTTTTTTTTCGGAAATACTTGTTTATGTAGAAGATATACAATCAACCTTGATAAGATTTTAGGAACCGTTTAGGTAGTAAAAAATTGCTCAAGGATTACAAGAGTGTGTGATTTTGCATATGTCTTGACGACACCGATCGGAACCAGAAAATATAAACAGGTTATTAACCAGACACACCTCCAATCTTGAAGGTCGAATTAACGATTCAAGAAAAAGACACCAGAAGCTATAACAAATTCCAATAGAAATGGCTTAAAAATCGATTTATTTGGTCAAATTTACATTTGACCGCGATTGACCTGCATGAAACAAGATTTACTTCAAGATATGCATCTGAAAAACCCGTAGCAACCTGTATTGACCTTAAAATAATCATTTGCAAAATTTGATAACATTTTTATTCAAATATCTACTAGGAAAAGGAAATATATTCATTTGTCTTTTTTTTATTCGTTTATTTTTTTTTCTTTTTGAAACTGAATTGCGGCTTCAAAATATTAATTTGAAAAAGTTTGAAAATTGAACCGAATACATTTTAATTTAATTTATTGAATATTTGGCCCAAATCGTCCTGCATTGATTTATAAATATTGATTTTCCAAAATAAGTTGTATTTGAATATAAAATTTGACCTTGATTTATAATTGGGGTCACTTTTTAATTAATAAAGACTTTATAATATTGACCCTGGCACTATGCAACCAGTTGTACTTCTGTGCTTAAAATCTAATGTCGATAAGGCAGGAATCATTATTTTGGTAGTGGCAGCACTTTGCAGTCTTATAAACTTATCTGATCTCTACCTTACCGGCACTAACGTATGTTTATTTAGTCTTAAATATTCAGGAATATTTAGAACGGGATAGACGTACCTAAGTGAATTTACTTTAATTTTAGAAATTTTCGTTTTCTATATTTTAATAAATGTAGAGATGGCATTGCAATGAAAAAAATGCCGGCAAGGTAGGGATCGGATAACTGATACGGCCTTAATTTTAAAAATGAAAGGAACTTGAATCGTGGTTTGGAAACATTGTGGTATTTCAAAGTGCAATTTTCAAGTTCTACATATTTTGCAAGACTGAACATTACTATTTTTTGCGTTAGAACAATAAACAGAAACTCGTAACTAAAATTGTTTTTGCCATTATCGCAATTTTGCAATGCGGATAACGCAAAAATTATGCAAATTTATATTAATAGCTCATATGATTACTTTTAAATTATTTAAGGAAAAGAAATTTTGAATTATTCAAATTATATTTACATACTTAATGTTAAAGTACTTAAAATTTTTTTAAATAGAGAATTATTAATTAATTATAGGATGTACTAGTTTTACGTCGAAATATTGAAAAGGCCATTCCTCAAGTTGCATTGCACCTGTAAAAGGACTTTTAGATTAACTCTGGTGATACTAAAATAAAGGTATTAAACAAATAATTGCATAACTCAAATAATTGAAGTATCTTCGTTTAATACTAATTAAATAAATAATTTAATTTTTCGAAATAATTTATAAAGGATTTTAGAATGACCTTATTATGTATGTACTTTTAGTATTTACTAAGTTTAAATTGAAATTGCAAAATGTGTGTCAATTTTGACGTAGAACTAAATATTTTGGATCTACACAAACGGAGAAAGCAAACTGTAAATTAATTGGTAAATGAGACCTGACCATGTTTATTCATAATTCAAAAAGGAGAAAGGAACGTTTGGATGATCGATACTCATCTTCTTCATATTCGTCTTCTGCATTGGCGTCGAATTAATTAAAAATAATTTGAATGAATGAATTCATTAAATTAATTAATTCATTATTTTTTGAAATTTAGAACATTTAGGACGAGATATACCTTCATAAGTGGCCTTTATATTAATTAATGCTCCCAACTTTCGAGTCTATAACTTGTTTATAAAAAAATGATCTTAGAGATGAAAAATGTCGGTAAGATAGTAATCGGATAAGACACTTGTGGTCTCAACGGCCTTAAGGACGTCATAAACTGTTTATTAACGGAGATAAGTAGACTGTTTGGGGGTTGAATATTAAACAAATTATTACGCCGATAAAACAGAAATAACCTTTTCTTAATTATTCAATTAGTATAAGTCAGAAAATTAAATGTCGATAAAGTAGGTTTCCTACCAGCATCACATGCCCTTAATGCCATGTAATACTTATCCGATGCCTATCTTACCGACATTTTTTTCTCTGCAACTTTCCTTCTAAATTTATTGAGATATCAAATTGAAAATTTCTAAAATTAAGATTAAAGCATTAAGGTACATTTATCTGGTCCTAAATATTTACACTTATAAAAAAAAATTGTTTTGAATAGTTTTTTTTATTTGAATAAAAATTTAGAACCAGATAAACGTACCTTAGCATATTTTCTTTAATTTTAGAAAATTTCAATTTGATATCTCAATAACTTTAGAAGTAACGTTGCAGAGAAAAAATTGTCGGCAAGGTAGGGATCGGATAAGTAATACATGGCCTTAAGACGTCTAAAATTACGACAAAGCCCTTCTACAGGGGTACGACCGGCCCTCCTTGACTTCCTCTTTACTTTTAACACTGATAGCAATTATTGATTAATAATAATAAAAAAATTAAAATAATGTTTTAAGAATCTAATTAAAAATTAATAATATGTAGTAAATCGAATTTGGAAAAAATTGGTTTTATATCATTAGAACCCTCGAATTCGACGCCAGTGACTGGAACTATGTAAATTACAGGAATACCAATACCAATGGACCGGGGGGCCCCTTCTACCTTCAGTCCTGAATGCGCCTAAGGCCCCTGTACACGGGCCATTGACACACGAAAAAATCATTCGTTATAAGAATCCGTGCAGTCCACACATAGTGCGTGACCTTCGAACATCCGAAGTTCATTTCCGTTCCGGGCTTTACATCAACATTCGTTGTACTCTTCATTCTTTGTAATTTTTTTTTTATAATTATTTATAATTTATAACAGAAGTCAGTGACGTTTTTATTGATGAATTATTAATTTATCACGTGACTTGAACTTGCGATCAATTGAATCGAGATTGAACCTGCGAGTGGTAGTGATTCGTCCCAGAGTGAAGTGAGTGATCTAATTCTACTTTAAAAATACCGCCATTCAGCTTCTGCCCCCTCCACCTGGACATAGAAGATCCGTTCTTTTTTGTATTTTTTTCGGTTCTTTTTTATTATACAATATTCGAAAAGAGGAGTTTGTGATGGAGAAAATCCGTAAAGTAATAAATTGTAAATTAGCAAGTTGTAAATTAATTTAATTAATTTTGATTCTTTGTTTCGTAAAAAAAATTATAACACCTTCAAAGAGTTAACATTTATATTATTAAAGGGTGGCTTACAATTGGAATAAATCTATCTAATAAATTAACTCTTATTGCAAATATAAATTTAATTTTTTTTTAAATTCGTAGTTTGTAAAAATAAATATATAAAAAAATAAACTATTGTCGGATCTAAAATAATATAGTCTTATTATTTTTATAAATTGAAGTTACTAAATCCGTGTATCCATCGAAAGGATTGGGATCCTTTTCGAAAGGATCCCAATGTGACTATAAAGAAGAAAAATGTGACTCATCGAAAAGGAATTAAATGAAGAATTTACGAAGAAACACTTTCATTCGAAAGTATTTTCTGATTAAAATAAGTTCCGGGCATTGTAGGCTCTGACGTCATGTTAAAAAAATAAGCGGTCAAAGTGACTCTGGTATATTCGAGGGACTTTTACAAATTTAAATTAAATTATATATGAATTCAGCAATTCAGAGTAAGTTCTCCTAAATCGGTTTTTAATTATGCTAAACCTAAATTGAACTCTAAACTCAAATTAAAAATCTTAGGAAAATCTTTTAGGCTGATTTTTTCTGAATTAATTAATGATTAAAATTAATTATTGATTAGAATTAACTGGAAGTGAATAAAAAAATGGGGACGACTGAAAATTCCTGAAAAATAAAATTCTCGACCCTGTAAAATTCCCGTATAAATAATTACCGAAAAATAAAAATCCCGGCATTATAAAATAGCCGACAAAATAAAATTCCCGAAATTAAAATTTTCCAACACTGGAAAATTCCCGACCGAAAATTGACTACAATATAAAATTCCCGACACTGTAAAATTCTCGAAAAAAATTATTTTAATAAATAAATAATTTAAATAATAATTTTAAAAAAAAATTTATTATTCTGTATTTTAAAAATATTTTTCAAACATTTTTAGATATCTTTTCGGAAATTTTTCGGTAACTATTTATTCGGAAATTTTACAGTGTCGGGAATTTTATTTTTCGGGAATTTTCAGTCGTCCCAAAAATTGATTAATTAAAAATGGATTCTTGAAAGTATGAATTAATTTTTTTTCTAATTAATTAAATCTTATTAAAAACAATTGCAATCTTGCAGAAAAAAAAACAAAATTGAGATCACCTGGTGATCTTGACCTGGTGACTGTTTGGCAACAGTTCCTTCGGATTATGCTAGCGTAGTTATAAACAAGGACTGTCGCAAGTGAAAAGTGAACCGGTTGCAATTGACTCTTTAAACTCTTAAGCGAAAGTATTGAGTATCTATACACAATTATCAACATCAAAAAGCTGAACGCCCATATACATGCTGAATGCAAAGGAAAGTGTCAGCGTTGCGAATTTATCATTATAGTTATGTAAATTGACCCATAAAGAATTTTGCGAAGTGGGGGAAATGTAATGAGTCATTTTTTATGAATTAGAAAGAAACCCTTGTAAAAGCTTCCTTTTTTGAAATCATACAAGAAAGCGTTTTCACCTATTAGTTTTTCACCTATATACGACCAGATTTTGTCAATTTTGTTGCAACATATTTGAACATTCCGTTTGGCAAAAATTTGGACTTTGGACTAATGAAATGACAGTTACGAAAACTGGTTTCGTTCTTTAAAATACTAACTAAACATAGCGGGAATGATCATTTGCCTGTGATTAATCATGTTTAACGGATTAAATCAGAAGATAGTCGACTTTAGACTGAAAAATAACATAAAACGGGGTTAAATTCCTAAGAGATAATTATTTTCAAAGACCTCCTCAATTCTTAGTTTTTCATTTTTTGCATTTTTAATTATTTATTTCCGGAAGTGAATGACATAAAAGAAGCTTTCAAACTCGGACAGATGGACGATTGACGCACATATATTTTGCTTGTCATTGCTCCATCTGTGCGTTGAATTCTTAATTTGAAACTTAATAGAGTTGCGAGCCTCTCAAAACGTTTGAAAAACATTTTTGAATATGCGTTTAAAATTGAGTCATTCTTTCAGGTGTCGTCTAATAAAAGACAAAATTTGCCACATAAGATTCCTAATGAATTATTTATGACTTAAATTCGGAGAATTGCTGGAATCATAATTTTTAATTATCCTTTTTCATTAGTATTTCAAATTCACTATTTTATTTTCCTTTGTCTAATATTCTAATATCCCACTAAATTTTTTTTTTATTTCAGCAATATTTCGTGGTAAATTCCTTGAACTGTTAACTCACTAACTCACAGTCGACCTTGCCCTCAATTTTTGTGAAGGTCCTTGTGCCTCTAATATCTTCAATCTTGAAATTGCGATCTATCGTTCTTGAAGAAGAAATACTGAAAAAGAAGACAATTTTGACGCACATTTACTTTCCTATGGAAATCATTATTTGCCATTAACCCGGTTAGCCATCATCTGACCCGAATTTTACACATTTTGGCTACTCGGATGAGCTTTCTTGTAAAAAATGTCTGCAATCAATTAACCCTTTTTTAAAATGAGTTTTTGGTATTTTTATCATCTTGGTAGTAATAAATTATTCTCAAATCAACTCTGATATCGCCTTAAGGGCACGTGGTAATTACCGTAAAAGCAAATTTAGTTTTGCCAACTTTACGCTCACAATAATGAATATTTTTTGCTAAAATTAGGTCACTTACCATTGTTTTGTACAGACGGAGGTAAATAGTCTAGTTTCAGCGAAAAATATTTATTATTGCAAACGTTAAGTTGGCGAAAATAAATTACACTTTTATACTAAAGTATCGCATGCCCTTAAATAATATTATAAGTTATGTTATAAGTTCTAAATGTAATAAAAGTATGAAAATTGTTTTAAATGGATGTAAAAGGAAAAAAAGTGAAAGGAAACTTAAATGAGTAAATAAGTTGCAGTAAATACCATACGAGCAAATTTCACGTTTTTACGTGCATTTTAGGTAACAAAAATTTAG
>JAUESH010000037.1:1918637-1929521 GCA_032275165.1 Synergus magnus
TGCTAAGAAAATTGTAAACCCTGCTATTTTCGTTGCAAAAGTTACAATTTGAAATAGTAAAACTTACTAAATTCCAGAAAAATGCGCTCAGAGCTTAAATGGTAAATTGAGTCATTTCTTTTCATTTTCTTTTTTCCGTGTAGAGAAAATGCATTTTAGTCAGTAGATAAATGTTCCTTATCGTTTTCTTTACGTTTATTTGCTACGAACAATTAATTCGGACAATTAGTTCGGATAATTTATAATGACATCAGTTTTCTATTTTCACTTTTCTTTTCGGGCCTTATTTTAGTTCCTACATTTAGGGGTTTATTTTTATGTCTCATATTCGGGTCTTATATTTTTGGACAAAATTTCTGGTTATATTATTTGGTCATCATATTGTCATCCTTAAATTTTGAGGCTTTTTTCTCTACGCGATACACAGGAAATCAAAAATCCATTCACATACTTTTTTTTGCACCTTTTTCAAAAAATTTGTTCGGGCGAGGGTCAAAATTCTTTTCATAGACCTTGTAGATGATGTTTTATGTAATTTGAGCATCCATGAATATATAAGATACTTGTGAGGGGGTGGGGTGGGAGGGGAATTGCCGGAAATGTGTCTAAATGATATAGGAAATCTATAATAAAAGCCTAAAAAATGATGGATTTTGTTGAAGATTCATTGGAGGTTCTGGCTCGATGAAAATCGCGCAGTTAGCAGCAAGTGAGAGGAGCAAAGATCGAGGGTTGAGGAAGGAAATAAGGAAGGTGTTCAGATTGGTGGGCACGAATTTTCGACAAGGTCGCAAGTGACATCAAGCAAAATCAAAGAAGGAGGACCCCCTGTCCGTACGCTACTGGCATAAAAACTACGAAGAATCTCGAGGAGGAGATTATGTTTGCGGTCGAACGGTGAGTCGCGCACTCGCGCTTTTCTTCGCTATCGCTTCTGATAACGGAATTTCGCGAGTGCCATCCCTTTCGACATGCGGAGGCTGCCCACGCTCGGAAGATTTGCCTCCTATACACTTTTCCTGTTCACTGCCCTCCACTTCCACCGGGGGCTTGCGGCTACAATCTTCCGAGACCAAGATGGCGAAGAACAACTTCCGGATAACAAAACAACCGGATATCACCTCGAAACATTCGTAAGTGGGAATCAGGAAAAAATTTAAAATCTTGACATTTTAAATAGGGTCCTCTCTAAATTGAATCAGTAGAAGTTCACTGATTTTCAGTGACTCTCTTTTTAAGATTTCATTCAGTGAAAATCCATCGAGAATCAGTGAAGTCACTGAAATTTTCAGTAATTGTTACTAAACTCTCGACTAAACTACTGAAAATTGCAGTGACTTTTAAATGATTTCCAGTATATTTTTCACTGATTAAAATCGTGAGAAAAAGTCACTGAGAATCAGTGGAGTTTGATTGGAAATCAGTGAAATTTCACTGATTTTTCACTGATTCAATTTTAGAGGGATCGAAAATCTCTCATTTTTTGAGTATTTAAAGAAGAGAAGTTCGTTGTAAAAAGGACTTGGATCTAGTCTGGAATTATGAGACGTTTTCGTCAAAATTGAAGCTCTGAAGTTGTTTAGAAATTAGAGTGACTTCGGTTCTGGAAACTTTATAAGGGATGATTTTAGAATCTCTTTTAGATTTTATAGAGGCAATATTCAAACGAGTAATTAAAAGATTGTTTATTTCTTCTTTAATTGAAATTCACTTTCGCTGATACTATTATATATATTGGTGAGCAAATGGTTGAGCAAATATTCGAGCAAATTATTATTATTATTATTGCATTAATGACATTTGATATATGTAGTTTTTTTTTTGTGACATAACTTGGTCTTTCTTTCTCTCCTTCTCTTCATTTCACTTTCTATCGTTCTCTTTGATTTATTGAGAGGTAGAAAATGATTTTTGTTGTGAGGACTGGTCGGGACTGGTTTCTTAGAGAGGGCGAGTGAATCTGTAGGGACTTTAGAATTTTTCTAGGTGGACTTGGTTCAGTCATCGGGATACACTGCCGAGGAGCACGACGTTACCACCGAGGATGGATACATCCTATCGGTACACAGAATACCTGGCGGTCCGAAGTCACCTGTCACGCCGGGGAAACCGGCAGTGGTTCTCATTCACGGACTCTTCGCGGCCTCAGATATCTGGGTGCTGAGAGGACCCGGAAAAGATCTAGGTATAAAACAATTTTCAAATTTTTACATTCTCATCAGAGAATGTATTAGATTTGTATAAAATTTAACCCCCCCCCCCCGTTTTTGTCAAATGTCCACGTTTTGTGACCCCATGAACCCGAAAAACATGGTTTTACAAATGTGTCTGTCTGTAGATCTGTCTGTCTGTAGATTTTAGTTTGTTAGCACGATAACTTTCGAAAGAATTGATAGATTAGATTGTCTTTTGGTATACTCTTTTATGTCCTAAAATGAAGGTCAAGTTCGTTAGCCAGCCATTTTGGATAAAAATTCAAAAAGTTAGAGCATTTTGAAAATATCTGAGACCACTTTTTTTTTAATTTACAAATTCTATGTACGGATTTTCATAGTATGAAGATATGAGAAGATATTACAAAAAACTAGAATTGGTCCTTTAATTTAAATA
Organism: Synergus magnus; assembly: GCA_032275165.1. Lineage (NCBI taxonomy): Eukaryota > Metazoa > Arthropoda > Insecta > Hymenoptera > Cynipidae > Synergus > Synergus magnus. The sequence continues at coordinate 1,921,248 of JAUESH010000037.1, forward strand.
AAATTAGTTCGGTTTTATTAGTATATAGTGTAATTTAATAAAAGGGGATAGGAAAGGATTAACACTTCTCTAAAAAATGTATAACCTGGAAAACTCGCAAATTTGGTATCTGCACTGTTGCATGGCTTTCCGAAATGCAAGAATAATATTGCACTTTTTAAATCCCTTTAAATCTGTAAAAAATTCCCAAAAATTTATTTACATTCTTGGAATGTACTTTTAAATTTCTAGATATACAATTAAATCTCTTTAAATCTTTTTAAATTCCTGAAAATCCCATTTCACCGTTTGAAATGTATTAACATTTCTATGAATTCTCTTGAATTGCCTTAAAATTCCACAAATTCTATGCAATTTCTTGGGACCATTGAAATTCCTCGAAATCAATTCAAATTCCAAGAAATCAAATGTAATTTCTTGCAATCTTTTAAAATCCCTTGAAATCCTTAGCAGTTCAAGGAATTTTTTTTGAATTTTTTTCAAACTTGTTAGAATCCCTGAAAATCATTAAAAATTTCATGAAAGCTCTACAAATTTCTGACTATCGTATGTCATGTTACTTACAATTGTAATAATGAGTAATGGTAAGAATAAAATTGTAAAAATTAGTTGCTTCATTTTCAAATAAAAAGTTCTAGTTCTAGTTCGAATAAAAAATGGAAAGTAATGGTACCAAATGGATAGGAATTGAAATGGAATAGAAAATAATAAAAATGGAATAAAAGTGGATAGAATAGAATAGAATGGAATAGAATAAAAAATAAAAGAGTCCTGTAATGACGAAAAGTCTGGAATTGAAATGGAACAGAACCGAATAAATAAGAATAATTATGGAATAGGGTCCAATACAAAAATCTAATTAATTCAATAATTCTAATTTTCAGCTTATTTATTATGTGATGAAGGCTACGACGTGTGGCTGATTAACACTAGAGGTAACTTCTATGGTAAACGCCATAAAAGGCTGTCCCCCAAAGAATCAAAATTCTGGCGATTCAGGTAAAATATTCAGAATCAGGATTTCTCAACTTGAGTGTTGTTTTTGGACTAATTAAAGTATGATTTTTTGCAGTTGGCATGAAATGGGAATTTATGATACTACTGCCACCATTGACCATGTATTAAGAACTACTGGATTAGAAAAAGTGTCCCTCGTAGGGCATTCTATGGGAACCACCATAGAACTAGTCCTACTTTCCATGAAGCCAGAGTATAATGATAAAGTGAATGTCGTCCTGTCTTTCGCACCTGTTGCCATTTTCACCCACTTATTACCTGGACTGGTTGGCACTCTTGGAATTCGATATGGAAAACAACTCCAGGTAAAGATCAAGAAAGAATTTAAAACAATTTCCAAAAGACATTTCTAAAATAAATTGTAAAAGAGGTTTTGTATTCTTAAAAGTGAAATTAACATTTTTAGAAAACTTTTCAACTCCTGGGGATGAATGAAATTTTACCTCGAAGTACTGCCCCTGTGGGGATTTATTCATCTCTATGTGAAGGTCCCAGGATTGAGTACTTCTGCCAGAAATTTTTTTTTAATCTCATAGGCCTCACCAATGCAGAGCATTTTGACACAGTAATGCTTTTTTTCTAAAAATAGTAATAAGTGAATACTATCATTTATTAAGTATTAAATAATTTTTTTACAGTCCATGATTCCAATGATGCTGCAGCATTATCCTCAGGGCACTTCGATCGAAACACTTCTTCATTATAGACAAATTATTGTCAGTGGTGAGTTAATTTTGTCACATTAATTCATTCTCATACTTATTTTTTTTAAATGAATTATAATTGTCAACATGGTTTTATGTCTCTAGGAAAATTCAGGCAATATGATTTTGGATCAGGGGGTAATTTTTTGCACTACAATAATATAACGCCTCCAGAATATCGTCTGCATAAAGTGACGACACCATTTGTTTTGTATTATGGAGGAAATGATGCCTACACTACTAAAGAGGTACAAATTAGAAATTTAATTCTTTCCTAATATTTCTTAAAAGTCCCCTTATTTTTTTATTATAAGTAAAATAACTTTAATTTTTTTTTTCGTCAGGATGTGATGGCGTTACGCTCAAGATTACCAAATGCAACATCTCAAGAAGTGCCTTTTGAGATGTTCAGCCATCTCGATTTTCTTTTTTCGAACGATTCAAAAAGACTTCTTTATGACGACGTAATTGAAGTTCTAAGCAATTATGCTGATGATCGCATCAACGAAACTCAACCCTAATTTTATTTAACTAGTTAAAAAGACCTAATTATTAGTAATTTATTATGAAAATATTCATCATAATGTTATATTTATTAATTATCAAAGAAAAAAAGATTGAAAGTATTGAATTGTTAATTGATTATTTATTATAAAACATCCTGTGGATTAAAAGATAAAATTGAAGATATAAATATTAACTGACTAGAAAATTCAACTTTTTTTCCGTACTACAATACTTTTGTTTCAATAAGCATATCAGTATTTTGTTACATCAAAATAATAATATTAATAATTGTACAAAAAAATGATCGGGTCTGCTGATCAGTTTGTGACATGTATTTCGTAAGAATAATATTTTTTTGTATATTTTCTCATACAAATATGATCAATTTACCTATCTCTGGGTATAATAACTTTCCTCACTGTTTTTAAAACAGGGTAATGGGTTCAATGGTTGGCCACCCCCCAATGAATGGCCATTTGCTTAAAATATACGTAATTAAGAAATATTCACAAACAAAATTATTAAGAAACAATACAAGATTTTTCTCAATACACTCTACATTATTTATTACAAGTTTGAATTGTCAATATTTCTTCATATATGTCATATACGTCATGACATTGACCTGCAATATCTGTAAAAATATTAAGATAAGTTGGATATCTCAGACGCAATATTTTATAAACGAGACCGAATGCGCGCGCGTTTACTTTGTTTTCAAATGTTATATTTTATATTTTTTTATTATTTATATATTTCTTTAAAGAGTGATTGCGATTTTCGATATATTTAGAGTTGTGATTCGTTCATATTTTTAGAATAGGATAGTCGTGACGGTTCGATTGTTTACTTGCAATGCAATTGTGTTTTATCTGTCGGTTTATATGAAATAGTAAGGATTAGTATTTTTATATATAAATGGCACACGAATCTCACAATTTATTGTAAATTTTACTTACAATAACAAAAAAATGTATTTTGATTTAGATAACAAGCATCTCAAAGCAGAAATCTTTCAAGATTCCTATAATTTATTCCAGAAAGATCTAATCTTAATGAGTATTTTCATTTTTTTCCCAAATACGATAAGAACATATTTATTCTCTAATTGGCGATATTCATAATCATCGATCGAGATATATAAACGATACGAAATACTTCAGAAACATTTAGTAATTTCTAAACCGTTTAAGTGATCAAGTTTCCAAAACACAATTTTCAAGATGAAGACTTTTTTCCTTATTTTGGCATTCTGCTTAACAGGAGTTCTGGTAAAAATATTTATTATTTTAAATAAAACATTTTTACACTAGAGCTTTAAAAGTTACATTAAAAAAAAAAGGAATAAAAAATATACTTAGCTTTGTATTCATTATTTGTAATGATTGTAGGCTGAGCTCACACCTGAAGAAAAGGCTAAGATGGCGAATGAAGTCGAAGCAGCTTGTATTAAGGAAACTGGTATCAATCCAGGTACTCTCAATAATAATTTCTTAAATATTTTTAAAAGTATTTACAATGAAAATATTGAAAACTGATAATAACACGTTAATTATCTTTCAGATAATATAAACAATAAAGATCTTGACGAAACAGATGAGAAGTTGGCTTGTTTCATAGCTTGCACAATGAAAAAACATGGAATGGTACATATATAGATATTACTGAAAATCTTAATTGAATTATGTGCTGACTTGAAAATTGAATATTTTTCTTATAAAAAACTTTCTAGATGAATGCTGATGGTACAATTAACGAAGAAGGATACGCAGCTAAAGCCAGAGTACGAGGCGGTATTCCCAAGGACAAAGCTACTGAAATTCTTAATAAGTGTAAAGTAATGAGTAAGTATAACATTTTTTATAATTAATAGAACTAACATTATCGAAAGAGAGAGAAACTGTGTTTGTAATATCATTTTCCCCTTTTTCAGAGGGAAATGACGGATGTCAGACCGCAATGAAAGTCGCAAAATGCCTCTATGATGAAGACAATAAATTTTAAAAAAATGTACAACAATCGATTCGTCTCGTCAAAATAAATCTACATTTACCTTACATCAGCTTTAAATTTTGATTATTTGAGAAATTATAGTCGAAAAATTAATTTTTTCTTCTTTTTCAATGAAATGCATAAATATTATAGGTCAAACGATTTCCTCGACAAAGGAATCTTCATTTTCCTTACATCAGCATTAAACTTTGAATATTTGAGAACTTATATTCGAAAAATTAATTTTTGAAAATTACAATTAAGCATAACTTTCTTATTTTTCAATTAAATCTTATAGGTTTATTTTCAACATTTTTAGTCGAATTGACACTGCTAAAAAAAACATAATTCGAACCCGAACAAATGAGAAGCAGAAAAAACAATTCAGTTCTTAGACTAAATAGTATGTCATAATAGTTTACAATAATAATTTATTTATTTGAGGATGTAGCTATGCTTGCAAGAAGACTTCCAAAAATCTTTTGGATAATCACCTCGTCCCTGAAGAGAAATTGAATCCTTATGATTTAATTCTTGGTCGAAATATTCGTCAGCTTGTTTATAATTGTGTCCTAGAATTATTGGAAAAATATAACTGAAACCAATCTTGGAAGCGAAAAAACAGTTTATGCATCTGATTGTTGAAAAAATGATTTAATTAATTACAAACTCAATTTCTTTTATAACTTAGGTTTGTAAATAAATTTAATGGAATTTATCAGTGAATTTTAAGATGTTTAATGGGAAAAATTAAAAAAAATACAAAGAAGGATCTAAATGCAAAAAAAAAAAAATTGAAAAAATATCAGTCTAGCAAATAGAAAAGAGAAAGGTAACGGCGTTCGTCGTAAAAATCCGAGTGACCTTTGGCACACGTGGCCTCACTAATTATTTGAATTTTACTGTTTTCGAGTTGCATAACATCAAACATGGGCAAATCTATAGTTGATGATCTGTAACCTTCATACTAGTCTCCCACTTTTTCATATTACTTTGGAACACTTTTCCAATTTCAATATTCCAATTTATGAAATTTATTAGCAGTCAAAAGATGCGAATTGCACGAAATTTTATTGTGATATTGCTCAGGATTTTCCTACGATTGACAAGTGATAGGTCATTACAATTAGAGCATAAAATACAGAATTAAGAATTTTTAAAAAGGTATAGAATCTAAAATAGGTCAGTTTGTCCCTGAGAAGTAAGACTGCCACCTCTTCCCGCCATGAAACTCAAACGATCATCACGAAAAAAGATAAGAGATATTTCATACTTTTGTGTGGTCATGAACAGATCTTCAGTTTTTTATTGGATGTGAATCTACATGTTTATTGAAAATCATAAGAAGTTCTTTAAAAAAAAATACGTATTAAGTGTTTTTTTTTTTTTAAATAGTGTTCTGCGAGTGCCAAAAATTTTGGATAAAGGATAAAAAATAAATACAATAATTTAAAAACACAGCAAACAGAAAACGCACGAAATAATACAAAGGAATAAAATAAGTAAAAAAGATACAGACTTGTTTATTGTCTTATTCTGAGTGGAGAGAAAAATGAAAACGTTTTTTGTTATTTTTGTGCTTGTGACGAACAATATAAATGTTTTCACAAGTGGCAGGCACCCCGAAACGCCGACTGATGCAACTCTTGTATGTTTGTTTTTATTATTTATTATATTTCAAAATAGTGCATATTGTGATGAATTCAATTTTTTTATGAAAACTGATATTTTCTTAAAATTCCAGCCTCTTTTCGTCTCGAATTTCGGGTACGAAATTGAATTTCATGAAGTAACGACAGACGATGGTTACATTTTGGAAATTCATCGACTCCTTAAAATTAAAGAACAAAAAAATGAAATCAGGAAACCAGTGGTTCTCATGATGCATGGACTAATAGGTAGTTCAGCTGATTGGCTTATCACAGGACCTAATAGGTCATTAGGTAATACATTTTAAACTAAATGTCATAATTACAATTTATGTTAAATTATATTAACTGTTTTTTCTCTTTTCTATTTAGCTTTAATTTTAGCTGATAAGGGCTATGATGTGTGGTTGGGCAACAATCGTGGAAATACTTATAGTACAAAACACGTGACAAAATTGGACACTAGTTATGGATATTGGGATTTCAGGTATGGCTATATTATTATTTGTCATTATTTATTTATTATTTACTGTTTTACTTTCATCAAAGCTGGCACGAAATGGGAATTTATGACCTGCCAGCAACAATTGATTACATTTTGGCCAATACGAGTCAGAAAAAACTTCTCCTGGCCTGCTTTTCGCAAGGCTGCACTCAAACTTTTGTCATGGGCTCCCGGAAACCTGAATATAATGAAAAAAATCAAATTTGCTGTAGCACTATCTCCAGCGGCATATTATGCATATTTAACAGGAACGCTTGCTCTTTTTGTACCACTAATTCACATCATTACAGTAATAATTTCCTTAAAATTGAATCTATTTCCTCAAATTTATAATAATTTATAACTTATAGATTATTCTCTTTTTATAGCAAACTCTGGAGATAGTAGGATATTTTTCAATCCTTTCAGCTTCGCCTTTCTTACGAGTTTTCACAAGTTTTGCGTGCAGAAAGGGATCCGTATTTCAACCTCTTTGTCTTTTGGTTTTTTTTTCGTTTGTTGGTCCAGGATATGAAGAAGTTGATCGGGTACGATAAAATATTTTTAATTTTTAATTTCTTTCTTTTTATTGTATAATAAATTATGTTATTATTTATTGTGTCAATTTCCAGGAACACTTGGTTGATTACTTCGAGTACATTCCCGCTGGATGCTCAATAAAACAAATGATACATTATGGGTTTGGAAAATATTATCCTGGTATGCATATTAAAACAAATATGATCAATATTCTTGAGTTTCTTCTTTCTTAAATTTATTTTATTATCCATTTTAATTATTTTAATTATTTAAATTCAGGTACATTTCGAGAGTATGATTACGGTTCGAAAAGGAATTTAGAGTTGTATAATTCAACAACACCACCTGATTATCGTGTGGAAAATGTTAATTTTCCCATAGCGATATACCATGGATTAAATGATTTTATTGCACCACCAGAGGTTCGTTATTCTAATAAATAATATTATTATTTAACAGTATTAATCGAACATTATTTTGTTTTTCAGGATGTAAACACACTTGCAAAAAAACTGCCGAACGTTGTGGATAAATTACTGGTGACTCGAAGGAAATTGAACCATTATGACTTGCTTTTAGGTCGAAACATTCGTCAACTTGTCTACAATCGCGCAATAGCTTTAATTGAAAAATATACAATAAGTTAAAAACTTAAACTTCTTGATGAAGAACATGTAATTAAAGATAAAATTATCAATCTAATATTAAAATTCTATAATGTAAGTAAGTGCCATTCATAAAAAATAAATAGCATTTAAGCTAGATTATAATTATTTCAACGAATATAACATTTATAGTATATTATTATTCTCGTAACTGAAAGTAAATTAAACCATTATGACATAGTTTTCGGTCGAAATATTCTCGATCTTGTTTATAATCGCGCAATAGCTTTAATGAAAAAATATGCTGGAAATAAGACTATATTTGAAAGAAAATTACATCAACATATTGATATTATAAATTTGTCAAATAATTTTTTAAGAATTTTTCTTTTTGAATAAAGTAATCTTTGTTACGAGGAGCATTAGGTCAAATTGAGCGTAACTCAAGACAAAAATGAAACATATTATTACATTAGTGAAGCCTGTCATTTCTTTGTCCCAAAATTTTTTCCTTATGGATCATAAAGTTTTAATTTATTTGCTCTTCATAATTCTTAGTCATCGAATTATTTTATGCTGCAATGTAAACATGTTTACAAATGAGCAGTCTTGTTAATTTCAGTTAATTTAATATGGTTATAGCATTTTATTACTTCCAGCTGCAAAAATTCTAAACTTCAAAGGTTTCCTGGTTTTGTTTCCATAAAATATTTCAGAAATACACTCGGACGCCACAATAACGCTAACCGCGTTAGCGCGTTCTTAGAAACTGCATC
>JAUESH010000037.1:1939893-1954911 GCA_032275165.1 Synergus magnus
ATAATCTTATTATATTTATTAATAAAACGTTATTAACATTTTATTTATGAAAAATATTAAAGTTTAAAGTATTTAGCAATATTATAAGTGACAATCTGGGATTGAGAGAAGTTAAAAAAGTAAATGAAAAAGAGTGGTAACAAGAGTGGATTATATTCACTGTATGCGAGCCCACTTTAAAAGATAGAGTTCTCTCATACTTGCTGCAAAAAATGGCGACCTTTATCTCCACGTTATGCGATTCAAACACTACGGATATTGCTTTTGTTCACCAGAGCTGCAAGCTGCAACGTGAGCTATTGGCTGTAGAGGAAATTAACGACAATCACCCGGAAAAGTTGTATTGTCTTCCCCATTTACTCTAAATAAATGCTCTCTCCGTGCTGATAACTTTGACTGAATTGAAGCCGGATTCTCCTTCTAAAAAGACCGAAAATCCAATATTTCCGAATTCTTTCAAATTTTATTTTAGGAACTGGCGAATTTCGATGTACTCAGGAATTTTATTCAAGGGGTAAACGCTACCCGTATAGCACAAAAGTTTCCATGAATATTCCTGGAATATTCCAATGGAAGGTTCGGAACATTCCGTAAAATGTTCTAGGGAGATTTCCGGAAGTAGGTAAATGTCGATATAACAGGGAATATTCCCAAAGAATTAAGGTTCAGGGAATGTTCTTAAGGAATTTTCGTGGAAAATTGTGTTACAAAATTTCAGGGTATATTGGACGGAAACTTTTCCGGAAGATGCTAATTTTGTAATGAATATATATTAATTAAAATAAAACGGTTTCAATTTTACCAAAAAAGTTTTAACTAAACTTGATCCTCCGGAAAAGTTTCCGCCCAATATTCCCTGAAATTGTATAATACAATTTTCCACGAAAATTCCTTACGAACATTCCCTGAACCTTCCTTGGGAATATTAATTTTTATGCAGACATTTACCTACTTCCGGGAACCTTCCTGGAACATTGTTCGGAATGTTCCGAACCTTCCATTGGAATATTCCAGGATTATTCATGGAAACTTTTGTGCTATACGGATAGCAATTTTATAGACACCTGAATGCCAGAATTCAACAAGATTTTATTTGTTTGTATTTTATTTAATCTCTTCTTCCATGAGAAAAGAAAATTAAAAACTGAAAAGAATTGAACGTCAGGGACACGATCGCCAAGTCGTTGATCAAGTTTTTCGCTTTTTCTTTATGAGCCATGGGCGTCAGATGGAAAAGGCGGGTGGACGAGCAATAAGACGGATCTGTTGCTGGTGTAGCGGTGAGATTGCAAAAAGTAAGGATATAAGGAAAAAGGTTGGAAAGTGAAGAAGAGAGGAGAAGAAAAATAGAATAGCAGACAATCGAAATTAAAAAAGGTACAATATAAAAAAACCAAATAGAGAGAAATAAAGGAACAGAGTTGATTATTGTATTTTTTTCTTCTTTGTCTAATATACAAACAGGAAAAATCATTTTAAAAAATATTTTAAAAAGAGAGGCAGAAGAGTACGAGAAGCTTTTTCAAATATTGACCCTGTCCCCTTATAAAATGAACAGCGTTTTAATGTTTATTTATAACGATGAGCGAACCTCGTTCGAAGCAACAAAACGCAAGCTAAATGTTGACCCACCGGCAATAACGCAAAGTAAACTCTCACGATTGACTGATTTTACTTTGTTAATTCTCATTATACAAAATACTGGCCTTGCAAACTCCTCTCTCTCTCTACTCTGTCAATTATGTCATTACCGTAATTAATCAGATGCAAACTGTGTTTAATTTATTTTTGGTAAATTGAGGCATAGTTTTGGTTAAATTCCGTCTGATTTAAAAGTGACACATTCAAAGTAAAATGTACAAAATCTAGTTCGTTATTTGAAATCAATGACACATGTTTAGTAGAAAAATATATACTGATAAAAATCTGTTGATGTGTCAATAACAAAGAGCTGAATCTATTGTCGCCCTTTCAAAGAATATGTCAGGCTATTCACTGAATAGTAGAGCCTTGCTGACGTTTTACGCACATCACACATATGTCAGCTTTTCAACCTTTTTTTTGTTAAAGCTTTCGTTTTTCACTCCATATTGACTTTCCATTCAATTCTGAAAAGGCTTTGAAATATAAAAATACTGTAAATAAAAACGTCACTGTGTAAGCTCTTTTTTTATAAATGTATCGAACTTATTTTTTTTACATCCAAACCATATAAAACAATATAAAATTACCGACACTGGGAAATTCCCGATAGTTTAGAATATTCCCAAAATTGACAGTCCTCCACATTGGAAAATTGCCGAAAAAAAATTGTAATAAATCAATAAATTATTATCAGGGATTTTATTTTTCGGGATTTTTCAGTCGTCTATTAAATTCTTTGAATTTATTTTACATTTTTTATAATTCTTTTGAAATCTTTTAAATTCGCATAATTCCTTTGAATTCTCAACTGGTCACTAACAAAAAATTGTTTATTATATACTTGAAAAGAGTTGTTTTTTAAAAATTGTACACTCTCAAATGTCAGTATTGTGATAAAGAGATGTTGTGCACTATTTTTACAAAGCAATATCGAAGCTGTGAGAAAAGTGGAGCTTTTAGGAGCTTTAGCTTCATAATCGATCTGAAGTCAATTCAATGAAGACTTCAAGGACAGCAAGAAAATAGTAAATTCGGTAACTGGGAAAGTGTAAATCGAGTAAAAGCCCAGAAGACTCTGCGGTTTAAGTGCAAAAAGAAAAAAAGAAATAACTTCAAATTGAAAATTGCAAGTAAAAAGTATAGATTTAAAGAATTTTCGTAATATAGTAGAATTTAAAGACAAATATATATATTGATCATAAATTTCATTTCCTGATTTGTTTCTATTTTGATAAGAGAGGGCTTCTAACTATTAGAGACTGATTTTTTATAAGAAACACCTTTACTAAAATGCTTCTTCGTTTTCACTTTCTGCGAAAATGACCTACGTGCTAAAAACGAAAATAACCTGAGAATCTACGTACTAAATATAAAAATAACTGCCTATGTTTTTATTCTTTTGTATTTTAAGACGGAAAGGTAATTACCTTTCCGTCTTAAATATCTTAATATCGTTAGTATTAATACTCACGATATTTGAGAACTTGATGACAAACACGTTCCCTTCATTCTTTTCAGATTGAAAACATAATCAAGCAAATTATCCCGAATTAACCCGAAACACGCAAACGATATTGTAATTCATTTTTCATGATAACGAGTTTCGCGTGATATGTAATAAAAAGGGCAAACTCGCTACCTTTGCGTGAAAGGTCAAGAAATGCTAATAACAACTTAAGAGTCTCGAGTTTTAAATACGCAGAACTAAAATAGATCAAAGTTTCATAATAAAAGTCGATAAAAACACTAGAATTTACAGTTGTTTATACAAAATCGTTTATAACAATAAAAATCACTATGAGATGCCTCCAAGGATGCTTTTAGGATTTGTTTATATAATTTGTGTGACATGTTTACAATAAGTAAGTTAAATATTGTTATAGTGGAACTAGAAGGAAAATTACTGAACTGGAAATCTGTTTAGAGAGATTGAATGTGCTTTCGAAATGTTATTACGTTCAGAAAGGAAATGTACCTATCTGTGGAGAATTATCCGTCTAAATAATAAAGGGAAGTAAAACAGCGAAATGAAAACATATTTTTAGATTAAGTTGTCTGCTTTTGAGTAATAGGAGATACAAACTGCATATACTGAATTCTACTCGACTATAATTTGTTAGAATAGCTGCCACCCGGGTAGAAATTGCCCCAATTCACTCCACTGAAAGCATGGTGCTATTCGGGTGCTATTATGGAAACTATTTTCTTAAAGATCTAGATTGGGGCTATTAGGGCCCCAGCAGGGTTGCCGTATTTATAATTGGGGCTTGTTAGATATATAGCGCCCTAATTTTGACACTAATGAGGGACTAATCAGGTTCTAACTAGACTCGTGAAAATTCTTAAGACAGTGATTTAGAAAAATCAATTTGAATTCTTATATAATTTAACATTTCTTTCGATTTTTGAACCATATCCTTTGAAATTATATCCTTATAGAATTTGATTTAAAAAATTTGAAAGTCTGGCAGGTGGATTCCTGCTTTTGAAAAATAAAACAATTATTTAGAAATTCAATAACTGAAAATAAATCTTTCCTATGTTTCAAAAAGATCGAAAATCGAAAAAACAGTTCTAAAATTCTTTTTACAGCGACTTTTTGGAAAGTTGCATAAAAATATCGAACAACAAATTAATGTATCCCTTTCATTTTTTATTCGTTGTATATATTTACTTCAGTAATTTTCAAATTGTTCAAGTGTTTTGCACAAATAAACATGAAATACTACCTCAAAGTAATTTTAGACTTACAATTCATAATATATGAGTGAATAATAGATACTAGGGCATTAATATAGCTGCCCTCACTAAATATTGACTGTTACATCTGAAATAGACGTCTCGTTAGTGACGATGATATTCCATTACGCCAAAACGTGTGGAGTTGAAGCTTTGCATGAAGTCTAAATAACCGGAAGTTTCAAAGCCGTCGTACCACTAAAACCAGAAGTTTCGTGGTGCAAAGTTACTTGGATACTGGATCCATGCTTAATGCATTGAGAATGTAATTGGAAACGTAACTGTCTAAAGTGTGCTTAAACTTCAACGATTATTATTTTAGGGAACAGTTCTCTATTGCGAAATAGTATATTATGATATGCTTTCATACTTGTAAGATATTTTCGAGATCGGTCTAAATTACAATTTTTAGCACTCATGCATTCACTATCAAAAGGGAAGTTTATTCCTTTTGGAAATAAATTAAACGCACAGTATTTAGTGTGCCGTTCTCTGTGGAATGTAAGTATTAATGGTAACCATGATCGAAACAGTGCTGACACTCGTGGCAGCGTTAATGGTCGGTGGCAGGTTGGCTAGCCGATAAATTTATGGGAAGTGAATGATACGAACACGAGGCTGATAGGAGACCGCGGAACTTTGCATGGTTACGGTAACCGCGTATTTCGGTTTCACATATCGCGACCAATTCTTCTCTCCACTTAGTGCCAATAAAAAATTTGCGATTTTTTATTCGATTCTTTCATTAGTTCACATATTTCTAGAACATTATCAAAAAAGATAAACATAAAATCAAATTCAAATGCATATTGACACAACTTATAAAGTATCGGGCGGGAATAATGCTTCGGAAATTTCATTCGGCTTGCTCGTATATAAAGTTCGATCATAAATTATATAGCTGGTATATACATTGGAAGGGAAACGAGAATATGAACTAATACTGAAGTAATGTAACGCCATACTCGAGATGCTATGTACATAGTATTCTACGAGAACCAAGTGAAGGTTTATTTATCAGGTAGAGAGAGAGGGGATGAAACTGAGGGGGTGAGAGAGAAATATATCGTGAAAGGGAACGAGCGACGAGGGGTTGGTGAGGCACTAAACAACATTGTAAGCCGTATATCACTGCAGGAAAGTTAACATCGATCAAAATAGCCTCTAGGATCTTTTGACCCCAAGACCCCAAGGCATCACTATTTTTCATAGTATAAACCGTTTTTTCCAGTTCTTGACGTAGTTTATATTACTATAGTCCTTAAATATATTCCCTCTATAGTATACCTTTAACTTTCAAAAGTTTAATGAATTTTCAGAAGTCATAGAATTCCATAAATTCAAAGAACCGTCGTTTTAAGCACCACGAATAGAAAACTTCAAAATATGGTTTAATTTTTTAAGGGCATGTCAAATTACCATAGGAGCAAACTTTATAGTTTCGCCAACTTTACGTTTGCAATAATAAATATTTTTTGCTAAAAATAGGCAATCTAGCTTCGTTTGATACAGACGGAGGAATATTTCAAGAAAAAATAATGAAAACTAATTGTCAATAATAATTGTCTCGTTCAACAAAACTTGAGATAAGCCAACTTTTATTCTAGAAGTGAAGAGAATATAAGAAAGAGGTGGGAAGTTTTTTAAAGAGTCCATTAAGATACTCTGGCCCTTTGAGTAAAGGCTGGAGACTGGAGGCTAAAGTGAAAGGGTAGATAAAAAGAGAAAAAGGTAAGAAAAAGGAAAAAAAAAAATATGTTAACAATAGGTGGGTACAGTAATGGACTCACAGGAGTCGAGGACGAGCAATCGAGTTAATTGCTGAGCTGCTTTTGTGCTAGAGAAAGTTCTTAAAATCCTCGTTCCAACTGTTATTCAGATACGTTAACGAGTTCTTAAAGAATTTATTTCTCGAAAATTATAATTCTTCCAAGGATATAAAATTGCAACTATTGAAAGATGCAATTTTCTAATTGGAAGTTTCTAAAATTGAACAATATGAAAGAATGATATTCCGCAATATTAAAGACAAATAAAATTGATCTACCTCTAGTGAATTTAAACGTATAAAATGTGAAAAGGGATCGTTCTTGTGTTATTCTCTTGAGGATGGTCTTATGACCTCAGATCGAGAACCGTCGTTTGATATCCCTATTTGTCCCCAGTGCTTTAATCCTGGTCACTCGCCGCTTTATCGTTTCTGCCTTGCCTCAGGCGGCACAAGCGTAAAACCGCAAAGTATAAGGTACTAGAACCTCCTTTCTAATGAATGAAACCTTATCCTTTCCTCAAACGGCTATGTTTTACTTTCAAGTAAAACATATCTATATTTATTTTTGACTAACATGTGCAAAAATATGTCACATTAAGAATTAAACCACATATGGGTTTTTTAAACTGTGTACAAAAAAAATTCTTGAAGCTTCTGATGAGAATCATGCTTTAAGTTTAAGGGTGTTGTATCCAAGTTCTAGCGGCAGAATTTCTTCATTTTACTTCGCAAATATAGTAATTAGTTATTTTTCCGCTGTGTAGTGGTGCTCATTTTTTTAAATAATCATTTTCTCTATCTATGGCCATGCATTTTTTAAGTAGCTATTTATTAATAAATGGAAAGTATGGAACAGTAAACTAAATAAATGGAAGAAACTGCGAAAGCAATAGGGAAACAGTCTTGAATAAAAATGACTTTTTCAAAACTTTTTAAGTGCACAATAGCTTCCGAGAGTCAGGAACCATCCTGGGTTTATTCGAAGCTTCCGGTCAAGCTTCCTGTGGTCCATTTCCATACTACAATCCATCTAACTTTAGACTTTAGATCGCTCCCTCGACTTCTGATGGTGTATTGGAGTGCAGTGACCGAATTCTACAAACCACGACAAATTGCGATGCTTCGACGCACTTGGCTTTCATAAAACTTAGCAACTCAAAAGGGAACACGTCACTTAACTGAGTCCAGAGAGAACAAAGACGTCCATTTAGTTTACTTTTCTCTCCCTGTCCTCGTGAGAGGAGGAACTTTTAATTACTTTTCTTCTTAGGAAAATTCCTTTTCTTTCTGACATTTAAAAAAACTCTGATTGTTAGATCAAAATTAAAATCTTGTCTATATTCTAGTCATTATTTTTATCTCGTCTCAAATTATACTTGATACGATCTGAAAGAATCGAGAAAAATAGAAACAACCGAAAACATCCTTCCTTTGTCTAATTTTTAAAGAAAACTAGCTGATTTGCTGAAAGAAATCTTCTGGAAATCTTCTTTTTCAACGGAAAGATAATTTACCAGGATCTGATACAACCTACATCATACTTTTTTTATTTCTTTTTCATTCGTCTGGCAATTTTCTCAGAGCAAACTTCTTCTCAGATCCTCTTCTGCAACAAATCCAAACAATAATTGTAAGTTTATTACCTTGATGGTAGGGGTGGCAAAGGTGTTTGGGGATGGTTGCGAGTGGAGATTTATAGACTCTCTTACTCCAAGAGTTCCCTAGGCAAAAGCTCGTGCCATACTTTTGCTAATCTCGATTTGATTCCAGGCAGAAGAATGATTTCTGGTTGATGAATTCCCTCAGGAGAAAAAGATTTCCGGTACCTTGAATCACGAATGTTTGTCACGCAAACACAGGAAATTTATAGAAGCAAATGTAGCTGTAAGATACAAGCTATTTTTAAATAATTAAATAAATATATATGATTTATTAAAAAAAATAATTTAAGGTAGGATATAATATAGAAATAGCATTCAGACTAAGATGTATAGTTTAAGGAAAAAGATAAGCTTATTCCAAAGATTCTATCTTGAATCTCGTTTGAGAGAAGGTGTTTGTTTAGCGAAGTGCGATTGGAGACAGAAGGTGGAAATAAATGAGGAAGTTTCTGGGAGTTAATATAACCCTGGCGGATCCTTTCGACAGTCCTGAAATATTCCTCGGAACTCGTGCTTCCATTCCTCCTGAAGCCTGGACTGAAAAAGAAGCTTGAGGGGCGTCTCGAAAGTTAAAGTAGGTACACCGCGCAAGATCAAGCCCAAAGAATTCCTTTCCCGAGCAACGACTTAAAAACGAAATACTCTACTTTTCTTGCACATTCTCCATGAAACTTTTCCACTTTGCTAAACTTCTCTTATATCGATTTCTTCACTTTTAAATAAAAACTTAATTATAAAAAGAAATACAATCAAAAACGGATAAAATGGGATTATTTCAATCGACTGATTAATGGTATATTCTGCACTGAGGATGAGAAGAAGGTCTTTTTCGACCTAATAAATTCATTATTTCAGACGTTTTCCAGCTTATGAAGCGGGGATAAAGTACTATTACTCTTTAGAGAGTAAAAATCAGAACTTTAGCCCTGCATAAAAAATCATGCATGTGTGAAAATATTAAAATTACTAAAAGTTATTAGAGACATGCACTTGAAGACAAGTCGAGTTAGTCAAACGAATTTCAAAATGTTCATTATCTTCCCTTTGAGCCTCTAAAATCAATCAAATAAAGTTAAAAAAAATGTCCTTTAGTCAAAATAAAAAAATTTCCTAAAATTTGACGTGATTTGGTGCCTCCAACCATAATCTTTGCTGTGGGAATTCATCCTCGAATTCATTCGGGAATTCAGGGGTGATCCGAGTATTTCTAGAAATCGAGGTAAATGTGGGAGTGAAGGTGAGGGGGGGGGGATTCACCCTCGTGGCTGCGTGGGTGTTCGTAAGCCAAGCGGTTGGCAACCTGGTGTGCAAGTCACAAATCCCTTTGCGCGACGACACGCGCGAAAACCTTTAGTTCTACCACGACCGTCGTGCGAGAAGGGTCGTGCGTACGCGCGCTTTGCGCGTTTATTTGCTTATTCAAAAACTCACACGATATCGTTTAAAATTGTGTTTTTGTTAACAACTTGTGAAATTTTCACCTGGGTCTCCAAATAAGTGATGAAGTAGGAAAATAAATCCTGTAAATATGGCACCACTTCAGTCTCTTTTACTCTCACTTTCTGTCGCTCTTGTCGTATTCGCGAGCGGTGAGTTAATTAATTTAATTCATTTTTATACCTGTATTTATTGATTATATTTATAGTGTGTTTAATTTTATTTTTTTTTTATAGGAGCTGTTTTAACGATAGTTTTACAAAGAGTAGTTTATGCAATTTATTATGTTTCAGTAGAGACATCAAAAAGGTTTAAAAATAAAAACATGCAAAGTTTAAAAGTTTGCATTTGCGACACTTTCAGATATAAATATAAAAATATATAAATACTTATGTTTGTAAACATAATCTTAATATTAAGAAAGGAATGTGTTTGCACAATTTAATGTTAACAAGAAGAAAATCATTTGTTTTAGGTATAATCTGTTATTTAGGATTAATAAGAAAGGATGTTTCGTTTTTATCTACGTCATTTTAATTAATCCCTAATTTGATTTATGTCCAATTTCCCCCAATTGTCTTCGAGCAATTTTTCTTTTTAGTTTACGCTTGGTATTTTCGACGAAAAGACGAATTGGCCTCACTGAATAAAAAGATTTACTTTGAGTCGGGCAATCTTGCGTCGCTTTAATGCAAATTTAACGTCCCATTACAAGTAATTGAATAATCAACTGCCACACCACGCGCTCTCAACATATTTCCCGCTGGGATTCCCCTAGTAGCTCGGATCGAAGTAATTTCGTTATTCCCGAAATTTCGTTATCAGCTGTCGACGAAAAATTAGATTTTCCAATTATCCTTACTAGGCTTCAAAATATCTAAAGGGAGCTTCGTTAACAGTACATTGATACGTTGCAAAATAAAAAGTTTTAATTAAAAAAAATCAAAAATGGAGAGAACAATTACAATCGTCCTTAAAAAATTTTTTAATTGTTCCAATGAAAACCTTTACAATACAAAATTTACAAATTGAACTAATTCTCATTTCAACGCTCGGAATTTTTTCACAAATAATTTTAACTTATAGCCGTCAGAATATAATACTTTCAAATTTTAAATTGGAATCGGTGAAATTGACTTATTGAGATATCGGAGAGTTGAAGGTGGAATAATTTCAATTAAAAATGGAATAATGTGAAAAACCTATTACTTTTATTCATATATCCTGCATAAAATCGACCGATTCAAGTGGCATTAATGAAGCTACAATTAATAACATTTCTTTTGAACTGGAATGACTGTATCCTCAGAGATTATAATTCAAATCAGAGTTCGTCAGTCTGATTGTCAGAGAACTGTGTCACTGTACAAATCTTGTGCATTATATCCCGCCAAGTCAATTAGTTTGGTACACACTAGACGGAGATGAAGAGCCGAGCGACGACGGGAACCCTTCCTGCTTCTCTTGGATGTTCCCATTTGAGTAGACATCCGTGACCGCGTCGTTCCCCTGCTCATTGTCCTTTCATTTCCAGGATAACGAAGCAAACTGTGAACTAGGTTAGTTTTCTACTATAGAGACTCTCATCTCCGTTCTTCGATTTGATTACGACTTGGTACATTCAATCTTGTCAATCTACTTACAGAAGTTATAAATTGGTACAATCATTCTTGAGATAATCCTCAACTCCAAGTCAGTGAAACTCGTTATGGAATTACAAACTTCATTTCAACTGAAGCTAGACATTTGCCCGCCATCCCTTATCCTCCCTCACTTACGCCTCCTCCCCATCCTTAGATCAATTCTAACTTTCCCCTACTATTCCTTTTACGTCCCTCACCCTATCTATAAAATCTAGCCCCTCTCTCCTCCCTACTCCTATTTCACCTGCTTTATTTTTCATGCATGCCCCCTCCGTCTTCATCTAACCTTCCCCTACTTCATCTTCTTCGTCCCCACACCCTGTCTCAGCATAAATCCTAGCCCCCTTTCCCCACTCTATCTCTATCTTCCCCCTCCGACTACTTAACTTTCCCTCCCACTCCACCTGCTTCTTTATACATGAATGCCCCCTCTGTCCCAATATAACTTTTCCCTACTATATCTTCTGGTCCCAATACCCCTCAGCATAATCTCTAACCTCTTTTTGCTACTCTGTCTCTATCCCCCATATCCTCCCCTCCTACTTCACCTACTTTCCTATTTCCATATGCCCCCTTCGCACCCTTTTACCCTCAATATAACCTTTCACTAGATTCCCTTCTATGCTCCCACATCCTATTTCCGCATACTCTAAACCATTTCCCCTACCCTATCTCCCTCCCCCTCCTACTATTCCTTTTACGCCCCGCACCCTATATCCCTACAAAATCAAGCCCCTCTCTCCTCCCTACTCTTATTTCACCTGCTTTCCTATTCCTGTATACCCTCTCCGTTTTAATCCAACCTTCCACTACTACATCTTCTTCGTCCCCACACCCTGTCTCAGCATAACTCCTAGCCCCCTTTCCCCACTCTATCTCCTATCTCCCCCCTCCTACTACTCCACTTTCCCTCCCACTCCACCTGATTCTCCACACATGAATGCCCCCTCTGTCCCAATGTAACCTTTGCCTACTATATCTTCCAGTCCCCATACCCCTCAGCATAATCTCTAATCCCTTTCCGCTACTCTGTCTCTATCTCCCATATCCTCCCCTCCTACTTCACCTACTTTCCTATTTCCATATGCCCCCTCCGCACCCTTACCCTCAATATAACCTTCCACTACATTCCCTTCTATGCTCCCACATCCTATTTCCGCATACTCTAAACCATTTCCCCTACCCTATCTCTCACCCCTCCCCCTCCTACTATTCCACCTATTTTTGGGGAATTTACAATTTACAATTTCACTATTTCTTCATCCTTTCTCCTTGCTATCTATCACGTATGCTTCCCCCTCGCATCCCTCCTATATTCCCACCTACTTCTATTATATTCCCTGAAGTATTTTGTAAACCCTCCTATTGCCCCTTCCCCATTCTCCCCCTCCCCTCTTCATCCCTGAACGTCACCAGTCCCTCTTTATCGCTCACTATTCAGCCCGCCCAACCTTCCAATTTTCCATGTCTGGCCCCCCTTTCCCTTCCTAATCTCTCCTAAATGCGCTTATAAAGCCAGTCATCATCTATTCCTATTGACCTGTACCCACTCCTCCCCATACCTACCCTCCAAATGAAAATAGCCGTAAGGGGGCTTCCAAAACCCAATTTTGGCCACTTTTTGACCCCCCCTTCCCCCACCCCGTCCACCATGGCACTCTCGTCGACCCCCTCCCCCTTGGGTGCCACGTGGTTTTTTAAATTTCTTGTAAAACGAATATAAAACAAAAAATTATGAGGTTTATTTTATTTTTTATTTATTTAAGAAGAATCTGAGTCAACAAATTTCGATACTAGCTATTTCAAAAAAGGGGTAAGCCATGCGTTTTATTTTTTTTTTTAACACCTATAAGTATAAAACCACATGGCTCGCGCTCGGAACCCCCCTTCCCCCATTTAGACTAACGTGGCCTTTCGTTGAACCCCTCGCCCCCCTAAAGAAACCTCGTGGTTTATAGAAGGCCCCTAACTGCAGTTCGGATAAGTCACCTGTCACTTTTTCGTATCTAAAATAAAATTCATAAAAGCTCTTCATTCTAGTTAGGTTCATAACATCTATTACGTATATCGTATTTCAAAACGCATGTTTGTAATCTTAACTAGAAAGAAGAGCTTTTATGAATTTTATTTTAAATGCGAAAAAGTGACAGGTGACTTATCCGAAATGCAGTTACGGCTATTTTCATTTGAAGGGCAGATGTACTCGTCCCTTCGCCCCCCGGACCTATCAGTCTCTTCCATGGACCAAGAGGAGACTAGCCCCAGGCTTCCCAACAATGGCGCCGGGATTGATACCAAGCGCGGGGGGAAGCGAACATATTAGTATATGTAAAAACTTGGCGGGAAATTTAAACAAGAAACGCGAAAATGCACATAACAGTGCATAATTAATAAGATTAAATTGATTAAACTCATTAATAATTTAGAAAAAGTATGTGCATGTTTATAAAAATGCAAAAGATATGCAGAATAAATTTTATAACGAAATGTGGTGAAATGTTGTGTGCCTTAGGACCTCCTCGGGCCTTTTCGAAATTCTTCGCGCTTCTTACATTTTTTACATCCCAAGATGGCGGCGCCTTCCCCTCTGCGAGCTTCCACTTCCACCCGGCAACGAGATGTTTAATCCCCTCTTGTTCCAATAACCATACTCCATAGTCTCTTCCCCCCTTGGTAAAAGTGTTTCGCGTACTAAATCTTAAAACGAAATCAGAAACAAATTTTTAGAGAGAAACTTGGGTTTTAAAATTCTTTTGAGAGGATGTGAAATTTTACTGGAGAGTATAAAAACGCTATTGTTGAAAACTTGTCGACTAGTTCATTCATTCTAGCAAAGAATACGGAAAAGCTGATCTATCGTGCAATTCGATGGATGGCAAATAACTTCCACGCTCGTGCACTACTTCCGACGTACGTCCTGCAAACCTTGCAGCTTCGACTTTTGAAACAGAATGGCGATGTCGAAATTTTCAATTTTATTGCAAATTGGAAGAAGAAATAGTGAGCTGAAAATATTTTCCATTTTCAGAAGTACCTTAAACTAGATATTTTATAATCGAGTGATTCTGTAACTTGAAGTATCGCATTTAGAAGTAGGATACTTACTGTTAGAATAATGGATGAAAAATAATAGGATTCATTTCTGGCATGACGATAGCGCCAAATTCATATTCTCTATTCCACCTCACAAACCCTAATAATCTTCCCGAGGAGACATCACTCAACTTGTTAAATCTTGAGAGTCCTCATATGACTAAAGGAGCAGCCTCTCTGCTCTCGTGCTTCCGAGTGCTTTCCCTCGTCGAGTTTCAAAGCGTGCGAATAACCGAGAAATTATATCACATCGGAACTCGTGCGTTTCAGGAAAAATTGCCCTCAATATTCGCGAAAAGGAGAGAAAACGAATTCGGGAAAAAGCTGATTCAAGATAAACGTTACACGTTTTCATCTACCGTTTTCTCCTGGAGGATAGAGCTTCCAGCTAAAGTCAGGGAAAATTGTATAAAAGTAAAAAATAGGAAGAAGATTAAAAAGCAGAAAAGGTAATAAAAAATATATAAAAATTATACGCTGTGAAATACAAACATTTAAAAAAATATATGTATATAAATAGATATGTGGGTTTGTGTTTCTGCGGAAGCAAAATCCATCCACCTGGACCGTATCTTTTCCCTCAGGACCAGCGGCGGTAACCGGCAAGTCCAGGATAATCCTGTACTCCTGGGGGATGTAACTTTGCCTCGTAATAGATCACTTTCCGTGAAACACCCGCATCCGGATTGGCCACTGTGGCCAAAACAGAGGCCCTACACTATTTTTCTACTTAATTATCTCATTTTATTATGAAAATAGTATTTGTTTCTATTCTTAAACATTTTTCAAATTAGGAAGTCTGTGTGCTTTTCTCATAATTTTTGCTCGAAAAGCGGTAATATTTTCTTCAGATTCTTAATAAAATATTTGAGAGTGTTGGCCATTTCAACCATACACGGAAAAAATTTGTCGCTTAAAATTTAATACACTGTCACTGACTCCGGGATATAGTATTTTATAAGACGCAGTCGCAGAAAATTTCAGTGACTTTTCATTAAATAATAGAAGAAATTCATTAAATTATAGGAAA
>JAUESH010000037.1:1955011-1967754 GCA_032275165.1 Synergus magnus
AAAAATCCTAAAAATCTTTAGAATTTCGTAAAAATCACTTGAAAATTGTCAAAATCCCTTAAAATTCCTAGAAACGTGTTGAAATTCATCTCTAAAAAAAGTGATGTAACGAAATGTTCCTACAATCTTGCATACATTGTTGTTTCAAACCTGCTCTCTAAATTTGAATCAACGAAATTTCATTGATTTTTGAATGACTTGAAGTTGTAAGAAGTAGCGCGCGTGTTGGTATGCTAGTACGATAAATAAACGCTCAGTATCATGGAAAGATTGTTAGTACATTCTGGGAACGATTGTTTTTCATCTATTTGTCTTTAGTTTTATGTAAAGAGGTAAACTTGAGGCACTTCCTGGTTCCTGCCAAGCGTAAAACGTTCGCATAATGGATGCCCTTTGTCGTGAAATGATTCATTCGGCGAAAGAGCAAGGCTTTATAGCTGGATTTATTACAATGCGATTTAAACGACTGAAGATACACTCAACGGCCAGGGTTGCTGGAAGTCGACGAGAATGCGACACCGCGTTATACGATAGTACTCGCGAAATCGTAAAGCCCTTCCTCCCTTCTACTAAAGCCCCCAACCAATCCCTTTTCCTCTATCGCGATTTCACTGTTTTCCCACAAAAGGGAGAGGCAAGCAAATGTTTCTTCATTCAAGTCGAGAGCGTCCTGGGTTCTAACAGATTGAGCTGAGGGTGGGCCGTGAGGGAAAGAAAAATGTATTTATTTTATGAAGCTCTAAAAGACATTTTCACATACGTGTTGGGGAAAAGAGAAGAAGTTATAAAGAGGTGCAAGCGATATTTTTTAGCCTTAAGAAGTCTTAACATATCTTAAGTACTCATATCTTAAGCCTTGAGATGTCTTAATTAAGGTGTTCTAAGTAATCATAAGATGTTTTAAACAGTTTTCAGATGTATTAACAGCATGCCTTTAAATGCATGTCTTGGAGAACCTTAAAACATCTTAAGTAAAAGTGGTTTTGAGAAGTCTTGAAATGCCTTGAACAAAATTATAAGTTACGAAATTAAGTAATTAAAATTTTTCAAAATCATTTCCCAAAGTAGGCTTAAAATTCAGATAGATGTGGAAATAAAATTAAGCGCATTCTTCTTCCTCTTTTGAATTCCTTCGGCAGTAACATAAACGATCTCTGAAATAATGGAATCGTTCAAAGCATCAGAAGTTAAAGTTTCAAGAGTATAACCATTACGAAGTGGAAATAATGAACTTTGTTTGCATCGTCTTGAGAATTCCACTTCCAGTTTGATTTCCCATTTCCCTCCCTACCTGATTTCTTATTTTCTTCAGTTTATTTATCTTAATTCTACTTTACAAAAATAACTTACAATAATTTAAATTTAAGTTTTTTAAAATCTTTCTCAGAAACGAAGAAACTAAAAGAAGTTTAGAAAATAGAGAAGGGATTGTGTTTTTACTCCTTTCCTGAGGTTAAAAGCAGTAAAGAAAAGAATGAGGTTGGGGAGGGGAGTGGGTGGATTAGAACTGAGTTCTGTAATTAAAGCAGACAGCACAATTCCAGAGTTTTACCACCCCTGAAGTCAGTCGACCACTGGTTGAATGTTGTTCTTTCTGATGATGTTTGTTCAGTCGGGTGTCTCTTCAGCTTTGCGACAGCACAACCGTTGCGAAAGGAAAGTAATTATTTGAGAGTACTGGCTGTATACGTGTTGTGGGCGTATATTTGTGTAGTTTGTAAATGCATCCCCACGATTCAGTATCCTCTCTAACTTTGCATCCAATACCAACTTTCAATTTTAATTAAAAATCTGTAAGCAGAGCTCATCTTCTTCAATATTTATTAATATCCTTTTTGTCCCGAATATCCTTTTTGCCCAATTTTTCTTCTTTTGTTTTTATGGAATTAAGCAAGGCACATAATCCACTTTACACTTTTTTGTCAGTTCTTCTTTACTTCCTTCATTTTCGCCTCAGAATTGGAGGAACTTTCTGCAAAAATCAACTTTTTCAGTAAACAAGGGGAAATAATTTCTAAAGTCCGTGTATGAGTGAACGTCCTCATTTGTTCCAAGCAAATTGCTTTTGCCGGAGTGCTCCCCTAACTCTCAAAAAGTGAGAGCATCCAACTCGATTAACGAGCAGTCGAGGAAGAACAATGCCGAGTGCATTCGCAAACCTGACGCACAATTATTCGCCCGTGAAACATAAAACGTCATAATGACGAGGTTGGCGTGGATTATATGGATGTTCCAAGCGCAGAGAATTAACAGCCATAATGGATTTTACTTTAGAAATTCTGACAGGCGGGAATCCCAATTGAAAAAATTAAAATGGATTCCCACGAGATACGCAAAAATGGACGTTATTTTTGAGTTTTGAGTACCCCATGTTGGAGCGAAAAAATATTTGAGACTACCGAAAATAACTTTAGAAATAAAATAAGTCAGAATAAGGCCGTATGACTTTAATAACTTAAAAATTTTCCAATTTTATAGCATGCATATTTCATTCGATCGTTTAAGCTCCTTCCGGTGAAGAACATTTCGTTTTGAAGAGCGATCAAAGTTGCTCGAGGGTGGATCTAATTTTTTAATCTTTTTTCAGTCTTTCCACCTCTAACCCCTTCAAGCTCGTTCATACGAGCCTTCCAGTTCACCCCAGATATATAACTTGCCGAGATCCGCAAATCGTGTCGAGACGATAAATCAAGCAAGTCGAGCCACTTCTTCATTTAAATAGACTCTTGGTTGGCAGACAAAGAGATTTTATCCTCGCTTCCTCCACTATCCTGTGCTTAACTCTTTAACTTGGGAGCGAAAGTTCTCGGAGGGAATTCGCAGAAACTGAGTGAGAAATCGTGGCTAAAGGACTCGGAAAAGTGAAAAGACAGAAGGATGGCTCCAAGCTTCAAATCGTTGGGGTTAAATCATTTTAAAGTTGGAAACGAGCAACTGCCTGCTTTAAAATCATTTGAATTTCCATGTCGGATAAACCGAGACTTCGACCAATATATTTCTCTCCATTCCCATTAAAAATAAATACGTTATCCGGTCCTACAATCTGTTTCATTCCGCGTCTTTTTTCTCTCAATTTTTCCATCCTACGTTTCTAAAAAAAAAAAAATAATAAATTAAGAGCCACTGGCGATTACATTTCAGTCCATAGAAAAGAGGAACTTTGCCAGCCACTGGTTGAATGTTATTGTCTCACAGGTATTTGTTCGACTCGAAAATAGAGAGAAACCACAAGAGAAAATTATTTAATTCGAAAGTTTATTAGCGAGTGCAAAATCCTTTTAAAAATATGGAAAATGTGTTCTGCGGCAAAATCCCTTGTGGGATTATTTGCTGCTTTAATGGGAAAGTGTGTTTTATTTTTTCCACACTTTTGAGAGAAGAATTCTAATTCGATGATGACGTCAGATATTATGAAATTTAAGCTGATGTTGGTATTAAATTTTCATTAATTAATTAGTTTTGATGCAGTTGATTTATATTTATATTATTTATGAAATTTATGTAAATGTTGTGGATATTCTAAATAAAATATAAGCTGCTGAATATTAACTCGAATAATTGGAATAATTAATGCACTGTTGATCTTTCCAGTTTTTATTCCTGAGAAAATACGAGTTTAATTTTAAGGGAATGTGTTATTTATCATAAGAGCAAATTTAAATAACTCGGTCTTTTTTCCACAAAACGTTGAATAAAGAGGCTCTAATCTAATAAATCTTACTAAGTTTTTAATATATTGAAATTCCTTTAAAATTAACTTAAAGTAATTTACATTTCACGTGAATGGATTCTTGTAAAGAAATTCAGATAGATGAAAATTCTTGAATATTCCTATCACGACAGAACTTTTTAAAATATCACTGTATGCTCAGTATTGCAGAAATTTTTATAATTCACCCTAGTCACGTTTGCAGACCAATCAAGATTCACATGAGGATGGAGTTAGCTTTTCTAGAACATCGGATAACTTCTTGAGAGAAAATTCTCCTCTTTCAAATGTTTAAAGGCAAAGGTGGTCTAAATCAAATATAAAAATAAGTTAAACAAGAGTCTTGATACCGAGTTTCATTAAATTATGCTATATACATGTTATCTAATATTCAGTGCACGTTAATGAAGCAAATATCGAAGTTCACTAGTAGGTACCTATATAATCTCTCTATGAAATTATAATTGCTTTGTGATATATATATATACTCGATAATTATATACTCGTCTTAGTTTTTGAGCGCTCGAATTGTATCGGTGAAAATTGGTGAGACATATGATATTCGCTTTGTGGGAAACTATGCGAAACACGAGGGTCGTAAGCGTTCAGGTGGTTTCTTCCTCGAGTGGAGAAAAGCCACAAGAATCTCCAGTGATTACAGTCTCGCCACGAGATTCCTTCTTCTCCCCTTTTACCAACCCCTTTTCACACTTTCAGGATTGTGGTGTCGGTTACCTATTTGTACGCCACTATGGCTCGACTTTCTGCTCACCTCGTTTCACTTCGCTGAGTCCGCAAATCATCTCATTCTCTGCACACTTTCACACCATATTTTCATCCCCTAGGAGCTCAGAAAAATATTTCGTGTGTCACTGCATAATTTATACACAAGCTCTTTTTCTAAAAATATATTAAAATTCTTCTCTTTCGTTTACACGGAAAAAATTAGTTATCGAAACTTCCCTCGACTGTCATCGATTTTAAGATACGTCAAAAGTTTTCAAATATGTCATAAACTTTTTTTAAAATCTGAAATACTTTTCGTGAAGAATTTTAAAACAGTTTTCGAAATTTTCATTGACTCAACATCTCGACCAAGTCAAGAAAAGTTTCGTCAACTGTTTTAGAATTCTTCAAGAAAAGTACTTCAGATTTTTAAAAAAGTTTATGAAATATTTGAAAATTTTTGACGTATCCTAAAATCAATGACAGTCAAGGAAAATTTCGATGACTGATTTTTTCCGTGTAGAGTCTCTTGATAAAATTTTTCATTTCTGTTTATTTTTCAACAATTCGTAGAATATATGTTGAACGTTGTATTTTAAAATGAGTATTCACACGGTGCAATATATTATTTATAATAGACCTATAAACCGCAGATAATATACATTTTGGTACACTAAATAATTACCTCATTGTCGTCCATAGTGTTTGTAAATAACACAACAAAATTTCTTACATAAACGGACCAAAATTAATTAGTTCATTATTTCATACACATTTTTAATATTTAATGAAAGAAAATTACTGAAGCAGAGAAATCAAGTTGTCTAAGTCTGCTGCAATTTTAAAAGAACAAAGAGTAAAGAACCTCTGGAAATCAGTTGGATTTTCCCTTCCAAGGAAGAAAGTCGCATAAATTGAATTATCGATTCAATTAAGGCTCCAATCTTTCCTTCACTATTCAAAAAAAGTTCAGAGATTAAGTATTCTATAGAGACTTTATGGCATAACAAGAATATTGCGCAGAAAAAGTGATAATTGATTACAGATACAAATGCTTGTAATCCCTATTAATATCGATAAAAAATGAACTACTAATTAGTTCTTGAATTAAATTAAGCTTGTTTATTGTAGACAAGATTATCTTTATTATTTGTACTGTCAATTGCGATGATTGCAAATCGGATAAGTTATTTCAAATCGTTATTGTCTCTAAGCTTATTGCTCGTTATTGCTCGTTTCGTATAAAATACTGCGACGATTATCATCGCTGCGAATAGAGTCACGTGCAATAGTTTAATACACTCCGGAGAGAGAAATATCCGCGATAAAACGATATAATTAACTTCCATCCAGGACCGTATAAAAAGAATAAAAATGTTGTGAACTATTACGATCTTCTTCCTTTAATATTCGAACTAACATTTTTATCACTGTTTTTCTTTAAACAGTACTATTCTATTGTTTTACTTTCCTTTTTATTATCGCCGCGTGTTTGTAAGAAAATTAATTAGCATTGTACTTCCATCCCCCTTTTTCCACTTTCCCAGAATGGAAAATAAGAATCTTTTTAATCAAAATGTATTGTTCATTTAGACTCGGCCAGATGATTATAGGCAGTGTCTATTTATGATGAAAAAAATTCGGCTATTTATACGGAAATTTCGGGACGACCAGCGTTAATTAACCAGAATTTTCTAGTATTTTTTATCCAGACGCATCTAGTAAATTTAACCAGAACTTTTTTTTGAGTGAGATTTACACAGTATAGTCGGTGATAGTCTGAATAGTGCTACAGGGTTTTCATCTGGTTTGCTTTCCACTGTTGTCTGGTCAAACAATGAGAGTCGAATATGTCGAACTACCCTTGGGAGAGGATCTAGATATTCAACCCCTTTCAACCCTTCCCCCTCTCCCCAGCTTCCTTTACCCAGAGGCGATTGAAAGAGAACCCTTGGGTGCAATAGGACCTCTTTGACCTTATGTATATCATGATACTCACACAAGCAGCCAATCAAGTGAAGAGAATTTATTCTGAAAACTATATTTTTAAATTCTGAAACGGAAATGTACTTGATTTTTTATAGAGATGCAACTTTATTATACAAATTTATTACTGATAGAAGAAACTGATGAGAAAATTTCATTATTTTGTTATTATTCTGCATTTTTATTTTATTATTGCGCTTTACCGACAAATCGAACAATTTAATAATAGCGTTTACAGATAGCTACTTAATTAATTGAGCAATAGCTAATTAGAGGATCCGCTCGATTGGAGACTAATAAACGGAAAAGAAGTTTTGATGAAATTTATGGCCGTTGGAATTATGTCGTAATAATTGCCGTTTGTCTCATTATCCCCAGAATTTATCAAAGGCACAGCTTGATATTAATCATTCCAAAAATGGTTTCTGGATTGTTTCAATTAGATCACAAAATTGAATCCAACTGATAATCGGAAACTCTGGAAATTGTCTAAGCACCTTAGAGAAATTACATGTAATAATTTTTTCAACCAATCAGACGTATTTTATTTCACGGAGTGATAAGATAAAATTGTGTAGGAGCCTCTTTAAATAATATATGGAGTTTAAAAAAGTAATATCTCAAAAGAATATAAGGGGCATGACCTAATTTTCTTACTGCGTAATGGTCTAGACATAAAAAAAAAGCTTTAGCGGTGTTACTTGAATAAGAAATTCTTTTAAATATGACACGTTCACAAAATATTAAAGTAGAATCCAAGAATACAATTTTAAAAGGCTGCTTTTTATTATTATGTAAGTATATTTTGATTGAAAATTCTGAACTGTTTTTCAAATGTAATTTCGTGTGGAATTTCTAAAAGGTTGTAAAGAAATCCTGCTTTTTTTCTTGGAACGGAATTCCTTTGAAAATAGTTGAATGGAATGTCGAAGGACGTATCATTAAATATGTCCATTAATGAAGCATCCGGTCTGCGAGTCGCAAACGAAACGCAGCGTGATTTTCGGTTTTATGGAACGACGAGTGTACCGCATGTTAAACTCATCTGTTGGTAGATGATTGGATTGAGCCAACTGGAAAAATATCGCTCAGTCTCGTGTCTCTAATGAAAACATTCAATTAAATTCCATATTTCGTTTAAAACTCATTGAAATTATTGAAAGTTTTTATTAACAAGGCATTCCTATTTTTTACCAATTGAGTTACCAATCTATTCAATTTAAAATAAATTCATTAGCAGCTTTGTTACCGATAAATCCAAAGTTATTTTATAGTTACAGACAGAAGAAGAATTATAATAATAATTCACATTATCGTAGATTAAAGCTAATTAGATAAAGCTCTTATCAGCTTAGTGTCTAAGTCAGTGATCTTTGCAAGGCGGTGAGACAGCGACTTACTATCCGAAGATTATTTAACATGCTACTGCAGCAGTATTACTATGTCAGGAAAGTTAAGGGAAGGCCGAAAGCTTAAGCAAAGTTTTCTTCTGGGTTAATCATACTTAATACTTATAGTCTTCTATTATCTTCACCTCAATGCAATGCCTGCAATTGCCACAAGAGCTGTATTCTTATTAGTCTCTTTTGTTCCAAGTTTCTGTCCATTCTCATTTTTCTTTCTTTCTCTTTTTCCTTTTCTTTCCTCCTATTCCTTGTTTATTGCTATATACCCTTTTAATATTTCCTTCCACTCTTCTTTCATTATTTCGTTTTTCTATCTTTTCTTCCTTATCTTGTACTTCTCTACATTCAAACATCTTATCTTATTCCAGATTCTCTTATCCATTTGTTTCCTCTTCTATCTCTATTTCTTTCCTATCTCACATTTCCTTCCTGTATTTTTTCAATTGTTTTCTTCTTTTCTTTTACTATTTCTTTATAATTTTCCCCCCTCCACCGAATTTTTTTCTCTCTCACACCCCATTTCATTCCTATATCACACATTCCAATTTCCTTCCACCACAGTATCGCTTCCGTATTACTTTTCACCGGCAGAAAACTTTTCTTGGATTCGGGACAAAGTTTACGAAGAAACTCTTCCTGTAAACTCCACTCCGCTTTCTCGTGTGTAACTTTTAGGACCAAGTCCGAAAAGACATGTGGCAACACCAGTTCACCCTCCCATCTTGAAAGAAATGCCACTGCCCTGATCCTTGTGGTAGACCAAATCTTTTTTAAACTTCCTTTCAAACAAAAAAAAAGAAACTATTTTTTCCTTCAAAGTCAATATTTAAATTAGTTCTTGGCTCCAGAAATGAATCAGCTAGTTCATAATATTTTTAAATCCTCTTTCCATTCCATAATGAGAGCTTAAAAATTCATTTTTATATATCTGATAATGCGAAAGAAAGGAATAAAAGGGTACAAAAAAAAAATATAAAATATACAGAAAGCAAAACGAACTTCGATGAGAATCTTTCATTCGCGCTTTTGCCATTAGCGAACACGTATTCTCTGAAAAGATAAGATTTACTTTCTTTAAAAGCTACAGTCCCCTCGCTTGCTATTTATTTATTTTATTTTCTGTCGCCTTTTCTCCTTTCCTTCCTCTCTATTTTACCCCATTTCACATTTATCGAGTGCTTTTAAAAGCTGAACTTTTGCATATTTATAATCCAAGAAAATTTCACTCACCTTTCTCGTATTTTAAATTACTCCTAGAAGCTATCAACATTTTAAATTCATTTAAATCTGAACCAAAAATATGATTTAATCTTAAGGCACCGTACCATGGTAAGAATTTTTTTTGCGTTTTTTTTTCTTTCAATTTCTGAAAGATGCATTTGTTAAGAATGCTTTCATTAAATTTTTTAAAGAAATTTGTAAAATTGACGGAGATACAGCAATTTTACCGGGTCTGCTACTTACCCACCCACGCATGAGGGTCATTTGCGTGAAAAATATTGAAGATTGACAAAATGGCGGCGTTTTGAAAAAAAAATTCGAATTTTGCAAAAAAAAAACGTCCGTTTCTTGCATTGCAAATTTTCATTTGTTATCGGATCAAAAAAATCCTAGTTGATGGTATGTAAAAACATGTGCTGAGTATAGCCTAAAAATTTCGAATCGATTCATTGATTTGTTCGCGAGTTAGAGCTGCAGCCATTTTGAAAAATTCAGTTTCGAGAAAAACGCGTTTAAAGTTTTAACTACTGATTTTTATGTTATAAAATTAAATTTATATTATATTTTATTATATTTATATTATTTCTTAAATATCAAACTATCGACAAACGCAATAAAAAAATCGATTTTTTGAAAGTGAGAAACTAGTATAGCACTTTAATGCTGACATTTCCTGGACTTTATTTCCAGGAAGAGCAATTTCTATGTTTCTGCCACTTTTATCTCATAAGCGGCTTTACGTTTCTTGTATTTCACCCGTTTCAATTCGGATGTGTATTCGCCTAATGTAAGAGATTACTCGACAAATAGAAATCGAATAAAAATACTTAATTGACCCTTTCAGATGAGGATTAAACTTTATGTTTAATCCTCATTGTAATGCTTCAATTTGCAGAAACTGCTATATATTGTATACAATATAGAATTCAATAGCAGTGCACAGTTGATTCAACACTATCAACTTCTCAGTGTATAATACCGTTATCATTTATGCTTTCTGCAATAACAGTAAAGTGTGACGATGCCTTCGGGTGTTGGTCAAGTGGAAATGGTTGTTTCCGGCAGACACTTGGACAGGGAAAGAGGCAAGAATTGTTCGGACAGTAGTAACGACCGGTTGTAGTCAGACGCGGTAGTGCTAACGGTTAGAGCCAGTCAGCTCATTCCCCTGACTCTCTAGCTTTTCTACCAATTGGTATCTACATCTACTACCTTCTACCTACGTGTAACCTCCGCAAAACTTAACTACTATCCAATATAACCTCACCTGACTTGCTAAGATTTCTAACCTCGTACAAAATAATGTGCAGCTGGAAATTGCTTTCAGTGCTTTCAATCTGGAAGAATTGCCATCAGCTAAGAAGCTGACTTTTAATAATAGGTCCTGAAATTAAAAATTAATTGGATTGGAAGATTATGATTTATAATTTATAATATTAGCTATTATGATCCGCGCGCGATTAATTTCTTGTTTCTACATTCCTTGTGCTAAAAGCAGGGCGTCATAAATTTGTCCCGCGAATAGCTTAAGATATTTTGAAACTGTTTTCGAACTTAAAAATTTTGTTTTTCATTTTTTTATATTTCAAGACATTTAGAATGATTTTAAAGGATTTCAAGATATTTGTGTTGGATCAAAGTTCTAATCTAAAAATTCGATTTCTTCATTTTACTTGGTAAATATTATAATTAGATATTTTTTCGCTCTGTATAGGTAATCATTTTTTAAACAGAATTATGAATAGAAAGCGAAAAAATCTCTAATTTTAATTCTTTTTAAGTAAAATGAAAAGATTGAATTTTTAGATTAATCTATAATTCCCCGTTTTACGCAAAAAGTATTAAAAGTAAACATTTTTTCGCTCTATGGGCACATTTCTATTTTAGAACAGAATAAATGTATAGAGCGAAAAGATATTTAATTCTAATAATTGTTGAGTAAAATGGGGAATTCAATTTTGAGTTTATAATTTGGATCCAACACCCTTAAGTGATTTTAAAATATTTTAAACGATATTGAGATATTATTTACGAACTCAAGAGGTTTAAACACATTTTACTTGATCCTTCAAATCTGTTGAAATTTTTTTAAATCACATAAAATATCTTGAAATTTATTGAAATTTCTTCAAATTCCTTGAAACTCCTTTAAAGTGTTTTTGAATCTCTTAAAAACCGTCAAAATATATTGAAATCCTTTAGAATCATTTTCAATTTCTTGAAATCGTTTCAAGTATTTCAAAGTCCACTGGAAGTCCTTAAAATTACTTGAGATATCTTGAAATCTATTCAAATTCCTTGAAGTTCGATAAAATCAATTAAAAATGTCTTGAAATCTTGTGAAATATGTAGAAATCTTTGGAAACTCCTTTTGATACTTTTTTTTTTAGATCTTTTAAAATTCCCTTGAAATCCCTAAAATCATAAAAAAAATCTATTAGAATCCCTTGAAATGTTTTAAAATCCTTTAGTCTTTTTAACCTTTAAAATTCCTTAAAATCACTATAAAATAACGTATAAATATCTGCAAATCCTTTAATAATTCTTCAAATTTTGTGAAACCTCTTGAAAATCTTTAAAATTACTCTGTTTTTATATAACCTTTTTGACAGCAATCGTTTTGACAACGAAAATAGTCCGACGATAGTTTTCAAATTCGGCACATTCACACAATTCGCGCAATTTCAAAACAACCAATCATATTTTTGAGACAACAATGTGTTCGATATTTTCTAGATATATGGTAACATATCACTTTTTTATATAGCATACATACAATACATATAATAATCTTTCTCTACCCGATGTAATCTTTTAATATGTTTTAAAATTCCTAAAAATACCATGAAATCTCTTGAAATAATTTTAAATTCCTCGAAATTCTGTGGATTTTCTGCAAATTGCTGCCAGTTCTGAGAATCAGCAATAATAAGAATAAAGTTGTACAAATTAGCTGCCTCTTTATTAAAGAAAAGGAAGAGAAGTAACTTTGTCCTGGTAATTCAAACAATTCAAGAGGAGTCTTAAAATAACTGTAGTATTACACGTATATAAAAGCAAATGAATTATTTATCTTTTCTGGAAAGAACTTCTTCCTCTGAATGTGTTAAAGTATCTTTTTATTTTCAAAGCTCTCTGGCAAGAGAACAGGAAAGAGATATGTTGCTCAATTCTCCAAGAAGAATGTCTTCATGGTAGGTCAGAAAATATACGCTCACCTTCGCCCTATTGATGAAAAAAGGACGAATGATGTCACATGTGTATCGACCCCAATGTCGTTTGTGCTGGTTGTATCTCTACAGAAAATTGAGAGATATTTCTATTGCGTGATTTGAGAAAGAACCTTAGAAATTTCACAAATAAGCAAAATTTATAACAAATTCAAAATAGGGGTCCATAAATAAAAAACAGTTACATTTTCTGAGTAAAAATCGCTTAAAACCCAATTAAGCGGACTATAAAATACGAAACACATCAAAAGCTCGTAGAATTAAAAACAATGAACAGAAGTTTGAGTCGTAAAATTCTCCAGCGTCATGCTTGTTATCGACTTACGATAACGTAGTTCGGCGCCAGGAAAATAAAAAAGGATTAACGATGTCAATTAAGGGCTTCATAGTCGAAGAATTGAATTAGCTCAATGGCACGTGATCGAAAGTTATTGTTGGCCACATCCCCTACTTTTTATAACTATT
>JAUESH010000037.1:2043991-2068394 GCA_032275165.1 Synergus magnus
CAACATGATATGAATGCGCATGTGCATACATGTTTTGTGAAACTTTGGAATGTTTCAGAAACTTTGGTCCAATGAAAAGTTTCTTTGTTTCATGAAACATTCAATGTTTCAATGAAACGTTTCATCGACTCACATCCCTACCCCACCTATAATATTACGTCACGTTCTTTGGACCCACCCCCCCTTTTTTCACAATGCAAAGCGCAAAACGAACAACCAATAAAAGAAAACCTTTGAGAAGAAAGAAATCTAAAAGTGTTCTGTAATTGGCTGTTCATTTTACTATTATTTTTTTGAAAAAGTAAAAATTGTAGAAAAAAAACCGGGTTATCTAAATTTGCTCATATGGTAGGTAAGTAACACATGCCCTTAAGGAGCCATCACACCTTTTGTATTTCGGTCATCGACCGAACAACATTAAGAAATGTCTGTGAGAGTAAAAGAGATAGAGAATGAAAAATTGGACAAAAATAACTCTCTATCTCTTTTACTCTCACAGACATTTCTTAATGTTGTTTGGTCGACGACCGAATTACAAAAGGTGTGAAGGCGCCATTAGATTCGAAATTAAGAAAACATCATTTTATTATTGTTATAATTGTATTTTTTTTATTAATTTATGTATATGAGTTAATTTATTATTTATCTAATGAATTAATTACTTAACCTGCTTATTTATTTCAATTTTTAATTATTTTTAAATTTCTCGCACTAATATTTGAAAGTTTCATGAAACTTTACAACCATGAACTCTATATAATCGGAATCCGATTTTGTCCCACTGCAGAGTGAAGAACCGAACGACCTCTAAACCGAATTACAGAACTGTACATTTCGTGGATTTAGTTTAATATTATTCTATAAGGCGAGTAAAATATGGATAAAGTAATATTTTGTTTTAATAATACTAATAATAATTAATCGTGTATGCGTTTTTGTAATCGTTTACTCGTAATGCGACATGTGGATAGAGTGAGATTTTTTGGGTTAGGTGTTATAAATCTCGCGACGTGTTTATTCGTGCTTGTGCTTGTTTTGCAAGAATAAGAATAAAATTGTTTTGAGTTCATTAAATTCTATTTTTGCTGAGGAGTTTTAAATTTGGAGTTTTAGTTTTGGATTTTTGAAATTGAAAAAACTTCCTCTCTTTTTACAGATCATAATGATTGATTGCGTAAAAAAGCGCAAAGTCTCGAAAAAAACAAAAAAGTCATGGAGAAAACATGTGGACGTCAAAGATGTCGACAAGTTCCTGGAGGATAAACGACTTGAAGAACGTCTAGGAGCTCCGTTTTCTAAACGATCAAATGCCGAACTCTTCTCCGTTGATAAAAATCGAGACATCAAGCTCCTCACCAGCAAATCAGAACGTCGAACTCGTCTGAAATTGAAAGAGCCAAGATGTTTTGCTTCCTTAAAACCGCACACGGCTGTTCCGGATCCAATAACTAAAAGAAATCGAGTGAAGACTCCGGAGGAGCGAAAAAATCCGATCACTAGACGAATCGAAAATGAGAGAAAGATAAATGGAATTTTAAAATTGAAAGAAAAGGGTGCTTTAAGAAATAGAGCTTTCGCTGATGAAAAAAGAAAGAAGAGGCCTAAACGTGGGGAATTTAATGATGATATCTGGGAGAAAGATTTATGTACTGTCCCAGAATTAGATAATGAGTGGTACACTACTGATACTGTGAGGCATGTTTTGGCAAATACTGGAAGAAAAAGGAAGAGAGTTCCGATGAAAAAAAAACCTTCGGTCTTACCTGCTGTAGAAATTCCACATCCTGGAACTTCTTATAATCCTTCTTTTGCTGATCATCAAGATTTACTAAGGGATGTCGCAGAGAAGCAGTTGAAGTTTGAAAAGGAGGAGGCGCATTTGAATAGAGTCACTATCAAAATGTTCAAAAAGGTAAGTTTCGCTTTGATTAATTAGGGTGTTACGATTGAAAAAATTAACATTATATATTTAATTTTTTGTGCATGTAGATTTTAATACTATTATTTTCAATTCCAGGTTTCCCCAGAAGAAAAAGATAAAAACACCATAAAGGAATTGTCGGAAGGACTCTCACTAAATCCAGAAGACAAATCTCTAAATTTAGATCCTGAGGATGATGATCCAACAGTAAAATCCGTGAATCCCCCCGTGAAAAACGAGAAGAAAACTCTCCAGAAACGACGAAAGCAGAAAGAACAACGCCAACTGGCATTGCAACGTCGGGAGCAGAAAGTAGAAAAGAAGAAACGTGCGGATCTTTACAAATTGAAACTTCTTGAGAAACAAATGGCGAAAAAGGAAAAGAAAGAAAAGATGTTGAGAAAAATCCGAGAAAAGAATAAAAAAAGGAAAGCTGTTGAGCCGAAAGTTTTGAGTAGAGTGAAATTCGAAGTGGCAGAGCCAGATTTCAAACTTGAAGGGGAACTTACTGGAAATTTAAGAAATTCGCAGCCAGCCGGAAATTTATTGAAAGATCGATACAAATCGTTGCAACAAAGAAACATTGTCGCCCCTGGAACTCTTGTTTTGTTAGTATTTTTTTTTTTTTTTTTTTTCAATTATTTCATAATTTTAGGTGTTTCTCAATTTCAAGAATTGTATTCAATTTACTTTTTTATTTTTCAGGAAACGCACAAGGGCAAATGTGAAAAAATACATCAAGGCCGACCATAAAATAGAGTGGAAAGAAACTGCCAAAAAATAATTTTTTGGTTCGATAATTGTGGATTTATAAAAATAATAAAAGTAAATATTCTATATTTTACTCTCCTGAAGGCTTGCTTTATGTTCCAGAAAGATCCTTAAAAATATTTTTTGGTCATTTTAAGAATATTTTAAAAAATTTTTAACTCTTCGTTTGCTTCTTCGACATCAATTTCTACTAGTTCGACATCAAAACGTGCTTTGACTTTTGTGTCTTCTTCTTTTTTCTCTTCTTCTTCTTCGTTGCTAATTGTTATTTTTGAATCGTTGAAAGATCCCGATTGAGCTGCTGATTGTATTAAAATTGCTGTTTTCTCGTAATCAATTTGAGACTAAAAAATAATTTTGTATTTAAACAAAAAATAAGGACAAGAGTTTAAAAAGAAACTTGAAATGTACTATTAAAAACGAAGAAAGCTTACAAGTTCGACGACTTTTTCTAAATTTTTCTTTTCAAATTGTTTCAGAAATTCTAATCCGCTCGAAAAAGAAGGTTCAGATTCCTTTAAAGATATTATTTCGGATTTTGATTCATGAGGATCAAATCCTAAATCTCCAGTTCGATAAGCGTCATCAGGCGGGAAAATAGTTTCAGTGCTGAAGTAATAAAAGATCTATATATTTTTAGACATTCGCAATTTCTATAATTTATTATTTCATATTTAATTTCTTACGAATTCATCGGTTTGATCCAGGCTTTTGATCCATTTTCTGTTATTTTACTTAGCAAATGTAACAATAATTGGTTATAAAACATTTTTTCAATATCCTCATCGGATCCGAATATCTACAAATTAAAAAGTTTTTTAATTTACTTTTAATTTATTTTTTCTTGTATCTAAAATCTGCTAAATTCTGATCCATGATAAATTAATTTCAAATTCTTTTAAAATTTGAGTCAATTAACGAATACCTTCAAAGCACATGAAGTAGCAAATTTAACGTCGTACAAAATCTGTTTAAGTTTGTTTATCTTATATCTAAATTGCCGTTTTTTCTTTAAAGCTGAATTTAGTCTCGTTTGTATCTGATGTAAATTAACTTCCAGTTGTCGTCGTCGAAAGTCAAGTTCGTATTCTTGCATTTGCAGTTCCTCTAGAAAGATTTGTTGATCTTTTTTTGAATATTGAGAAAATATTCTCGCATCTGCCAATCGTTTTTTCACTTTTGAGTGATTAGTTTTTAAAGTAGAGAACAGAGAGGCTTGTATTTTGCAAGTGATTAATCTACGAATAGTTTGTTTTCGATTTTCCTCTAATTGATTATTATAAATTTCTGTTGCATATCTAGTTCAGTAAGTTTCATTTCAATTTTATTAAAAATTTACTTCATTATATTGTTAAATTGAATATATAAATTAACAATTGTACCCCAATTCAGTAATATTTTCCTGTTTCGAAATGTTTTCGTTAAAAATTTGAATTAGTTCATTTTGAATGGCAATATTTTCTCTAATTAATCGATGAAGTGGAAGAGGCAAGCTCTTTGATATTTCAACTTGAAAATCGGCAGCCAGACTCAGAAGTCGTTTGTGTAAATCATTTTTCATTCTGTACTTATAAAGAAATTAATATTTAGAGATTTTTAACATCAGAGGTTAGTGTAGTTAATAAACATTCAATTACTTTTCTCTAGCAATTTTAAACTTGCGTCCAATTTTCTCCAACGTCAACTGTACTTTTTCTTCACTCTCTTTAATTACTTGATCCCTATCTTTTAATTTCTGTTCAAGAGCTTCTTTCGTAATTTTGAAATCTTCTAGAGTATTAATCTTGGCGTCTAATAAAAAAAGAGGAATTGGAATATTTTTGAAACTGAATTTTGACAATAAAATACAAATTAATTAATTAAATCAATGAAATTTCAGCTAAAATAATAACTCAATGTTTACTCAAAATCTTCATTTTTGATATTAAACATAATCGAGTTTTCTCGTATCTCTCTTGCATCAGTTTCACATTTTTTCCGTGCTCTTCTTTATTTTTTAGTCTCAAGTGTTTTATCTCTTTCATTTCTTCACCTTCTGTTTCCATTTTCTTCGTTTCTCGAGATATTTCCCGCTTCAGTTCTGATATTTCTTCGGTAGTTTCTGTGTCTTTGGACTTTATTAAAAAATCTGTGGTGGTGCATTCGTCAAGAATAAATGCATTTTGATCTTCTAATCTAAAATTCAAGAACTTAATTTATCACGTACCTAAATTAAAAAATATGAAAGTAAATGAATGGAATTTCTTTGCTTTTTTCCATCTTAATACATAATTCAATGTTTTCAACCCTAGCGAAAGCTTTGGATTGAAATTCATTCTGAACCAATCTGAAATTTTCCGAATCATTCTGGAATTTATATCCGAACCAAACAGTTTCATTCCGATCTAATCCGAAGGAAGTTTTCAATCCGAATTAGTCCGAGGCCCATTCAAAATCAATCCGAACTAGTTTTAGTCTGAATGACTCCGGTCAATCAGAATGAATCCGGTCTACCCGAAGCAATTCGAATTATTCCGATAAACTCGGATTGACCGGATTTGTTCAGATTAATTCTGATTAATTCGGATTGACCCGATTCATTCGTATTCATACGGATTACAAGTTCGGATTGATTTTGAATAGGCCTCGGATTAATTTGGATTGAAAACTTCCTTCGGATTAGATCGGAATGGAATTGTTTGGTTCGGATACAAATTCCGGAATGAATTTTAATCCGAAGCTTTCGCTAGGGAAATTCAAAAACGTTCTAATTGAAAAGTTTTAGAAATTAAGATTTTTAAGTGCAAATTTTGGAACCTTATGTAAGTAAACTGTACAAAAAGGCTTTTATTATTATAAAAGATTGTATTATTACCTTTTTATTCTTTTTTCCAAGTCAGCTATTTT
Source organism: Synergus magnus (assembly GCA_032275165.1). Classification (NCBI taxonomy): domain Eukaryota; kingdom Metazoa; phylum Arthropoda; class Insecta; order Hymenoptera; family Cynipidae; genus Synergus; species Synergus magnus. Next base: position 2,049,570 of record JAUESH010000037.1, read on the forward strand.
GATTTCATACATAGCCTTTTGCATATTGAAGATTGTAACCTTATGCTCTTCACCCACAAGATAATTATCTTCTTCAATATTTGGCGAATGGAGTCTTTCTGGGAGGGAAATATTACCCATTTTTTTTCCTGTTAAATCAACCATTGCGATAATACAATTTTTATTCTTTGCATATATTTTATTCGAATCAGCTTAAAATTAAATTTTAATGTATATCTAACTTCTAATATCGTAACGTCAGAAACTTTGAACATCCTTCTCAGATTTTCAAATGTTTATTTGTGAAGGTCGTTTTTTAAAATCTAAAATTTTTCAACGTAGACACAATGATTATGTACACTATATGTACACTGTAAAAGCCAACCAACCGCTCCAAAACAGCCTTAAAAAGATTTTTTTAAGACGAGAATTCAATAATTTGTTAAATGTTTAATTATTTATTCATAATAAATTGAATTATCATACAGATTGATGGAATTCAGAATCTGTTTCAGCTGGTGAAAAAACGGAAGATCTGGATTCAGGAATGAGACAATCTGGGATTTTTTCTTCATATTCATCTTTTTCTATCACCTCTTCTTCATTTGATTTATCTCCCGAATTTTTCCAGACCTTATTAGACCTTGGAATTAATCCCAAACTTCCGGGCTCATAACGACTTTGTGTCGAAGCTAATTGAGGATACTAAAAATCACATTCAATTTGATTATAATTAAATTATAAATTTAAAATGTATAATGATGTAACTTTTTTCAGTACCTGGAGAGAAATTTCACTACTTGAAATTTTAAAAACACGATAGTTTCCTAAAATATCCAAAAGTGAGTGTAAAAGTTTTTCTTTCACTTGAGAATAACAGGAAGTGCAAACGTCTTCATCTGGAGCTTCTGATTGTAACTGAAATATTGGTAAATATTGTAATAATCTTATAGTAAAAAAATGAAAGCTTATTTATTACAAGTATAAAAGTATATAATTAAATTACTTCAAGAGCTTCTTCGATGCAATTTCGCGCCCTCTTTAAAATCTTCTCAAGATTTTCAATCTCCTTATGATTTTCACAAATTTCCTCCATAATTTCTTTCTCATTTTCCTTTGTCTTCTGAATATGTTGTTCCAAAATTCGAATTTTCTTTAGCATTTCCTCAGAATTTTTTCTACAATTCTGCATTAAAGATTCGTTCTTTCGAACTAGATCCTCAGCTCTTTGAATTTTTCCGTAAGCTAAACTCATGATCACATGGTCTTCTGCAAGTTTATCAATAAGTTTATTTTGCTTCAAGACTTTACTTAGAGCCATTTTGGCCTCAGTTTTATAAAGAGAGGTTTGAAGTCTCAAAAATCGATCTCGTTCTTTGTATTCTTTGGTTTTTAAATCCAATTCCTGACAATTTTGAAACATTGCATCTAATTCTCGATTCAAAGATATATTTTCCTGAATTGATCGATGAGTTGCGTCTGCTATTCTGATTGTGGTCGCATCTCGAAAACTTTGAGCTAACTCGATTAGACGCTCCTCCATTTCTTTTTGCATTCTGGGAAAAAGAGTTTATTTTAAATTTATTATTTTTAATATTCTAAATGTATTATTATTTCAGTTTGAATGATAAATATTTTTGTTTGCGCTTTCAAAACTGTAAAATTAAAAAATTTAATTAAATTACTTGGCTTTTCCGAGGATCAATTCTTTTTCAGCTTCATATAAAATTTCCTTATGTCTTTTTTCTTGCTCTGCCATTTTTTTCTCTTGTTCTTCAAACTTATTCATTAAATCTAATCTCGCTAGTCGCCATTCTTCCAAAGAATTGAGTTTTCCCTCTAGAATAACATTTGTACAAAATAGATTTTAATTCGAACAGGATTCGGAGGAATCTTTAAATTTCAAGTTTTAAGAAATATGTACCTGCAAGTTTGACTTGAGCACTAAGGTTGCTCTCCATAATACGAAACTCTTGTTCCATCGCTTCCTCTTTCTTTTTGAAAGTTAGTTGTTCCTCTTTTCGAATTTCATCCAAAGCTAATAATTGTTCATGTAATTCTCTGGCTTCCAAAGTTCTTTGATTCAAAACTCTTTTTAAGTGAGCCACAACATCTGCTCGATCTTCTTCTAATTGATAATATTTTTGCTTCATATTTTCCATTTCAGTCTCAAGTTCCGCATTTCGAGATCGTAATCTATTTTTTAAATAAATAATAACATAAAAAGAAATTTTGTTTCAAATTATGAGTTTCTATGTACATACATATGATGAAAATAGTTATTAGAATAAGTATTCCAATTTAAAGTTTGTCATTAAGTTTGCAGTAACAACTAACAAAAAATAATAAACGTTTTTTTTCTACCTTGCTAGCTGTCTATTGTTATCCAGAATTTGTTGTTCAAAGGATAAAGTTTCTCTTTCGTTGACAAAAAATTTCTTCTTCGTCTTCTTCTCCTTTTCTACTCCCTTCTTCTTTTTCTTGGGCATTATTCAAAGTTGAATTTAGGTCGGTGTCGAATTTTTTATCTGACTTTCAGAACACTATTATTGATTAATTTTCATCGACAATTTTACAATTTTAGAGTGCAGGTTAGGATTACTGGAAAGAGAAAATGCATTTGTTAAATCCGATAATCGGTTGTCATGGTTTCCATTTTGTGAATTATTTACCAATAATTGAGTACACTAATCAATTGGAATAAATTACGTTTAAGAAAAATGAATGGAACACTGAAAAGGAAAAAAAATTTTGAAAAATTCTTAACAAACATTCAAAATTTATTATTATAATGTATATATTACAATAACACTTTGCAGCCTCTTATCGCTAACTACAGTAAATTAACGACACTTATCAATCACTCAAAATAATCAAAGGAACCTTATAACTGCATCTTCACTCATTTTCTGTCAATCTGATGAATTTTAAATCTTACATAATCATAATCAATGTTACATTTGAAATGTACGTCTATGTTAATTTTATTAATTCGGAATTTTGAATCAAGCATCAACTCTAAATTCTCCAAAATCGAAAATAAAATTTTAGCAATGACAATCGCTCGAAAATTCGCCACCTTTAAAATTATAATTAAAATCTTAACTCATCAACCTACCCTTCCATTTAAAAAATGCAAGATCCTCAAAAAATGTTCTGAATCAGTTTCTCTCTTGGGAAAATAATTTAATTAACAGGCGGCACAGGCCTTTGAACAGGTGGCTGGGGCCTGCGGAAGTAAATAACGAAGCTGAGCATCCCGGTGAGGAGTCCGATAAGGTACAGGTCCCAGTTTTGTCCAAAAACCTGGTTCCACTTGATGAAGTGATCGATAAGGCTGAATTCCTGTAGGTAATCTAGACCGAAGAGTAGGAAAAGCTTCATCAGGGCGAGAGTTACGGGAATCCTGGCATCTGGACTGGCTTCAGCTGCGAGGTCGTAACACCTTTTCGCTAAATGACGATCTCGAGCAAGACCCAGACCTCGTTCGTGCATGTAACCCAGGTTGAACATTGCCTGTGCATTGTGCTGCTGCTCTGAAGCTGATCGGTAGTGACTTGCTGCAGCTTCATAGTCGACTCGGGTACCTCTTCCATAGTAGTGAGCATCCCCGAGTTTTACCTGGACCATAAATTAGAAAAAAAGGAAAGAATTTTACTTTAATTGAAAATAAATAGGAGCTACTCGTAAATCTTGTTTCTTTAAATTATTCTTTACCTGAGCAGCTGAGTATCCTTGAGCAGCGGCTCGAGCCCAGAGTTGCAAAGCCCGGACAAGGCCCTCTTCTTCAGTAAGAATAGATGTCTCCATTCTATCAAGAATAAATGCAGCGTTGCTTTGAGCGACTTCGTATCCCATCTCAGCTAAAAGAGCATAGGTAACAAATGCCTCATCTATTCGTCCTTCTCTATAATCTGTATGCGCTGCCATCAGCTGATCGCTCCATTTTCCCCGCTCAGCGACATTCTTCAACAATTCTACTGCTGCGGGACAACTTCTCATCATTCCAGTTCCGGTTGCGTGCATTTGCGCGAGATTGTAAAATGCCAGGACGTGTCCAGACTGACTAGCAAGATTGAAGTACTTGTTTGCCAGTTTGTAGTCTCGACTCACTCCAGTACCACCTGTAAAAATAAATTTAGATATCAAGCTATCTCCATTTTCAAAATGTATATTTCAAATTGAAATGCGATTAAACTCTGAGTTGAAACTCACTGAAGTACATATTGCCTAACTGTAGTTGTCCATCGACCCATCCTTGATCAGCAGCTTGGCTAAAATACTGAAGAGCTTTTGCTGTGTCTCTCTCCACTCCTCTTCCGTACAAATACATTAGACCTAATCCACTTTGACCCACCGGGTTTCCCAACTCAGCTGCTTTTTTAAAGTACTTGTAGGCCGTTTCATTATCCTGCTTTACGATATCGCTGCCTTCCAGATATATCTACAAAATAAAATATTGATGTCACTATTCGATATACAAACACATTATTTCAAATTCTAAATCCAAAGCTGTCGAATTAAAATTGAGCAAATTAAAAAACACAAACCTTTCCAAGAAAGGCCATCGCAACTGGATTCCCAGCATCCGCAGCATGTTGGAAATAATGAAGTGCCCTCTGGTGATCGAGAGGAACACCCCTACCTCCTTGATAATGAAGTTGGCCCAAGCCAACTTGGGCCTGGATATCTCCCTTTTCAGCAAGTAGTTGATAGTACTCTATCAAATCTTGATCCAAGATTCCAGAACTGTATCCTGGATTCTCATGTTCATCGAGAAGCCTCACTCGCTGAACGACTGGCCCGCCACTTAAGGAAACTTCCTCTGCTACTTTGTTGGCTACTTTTCGATAAAAGTCAAGGGCTCTCTCACATGAAGCTGGAGTTGTTATTCCGGCCCAGTGCCTATAACCAAGGGACATTTGGGCTCGGGTGTCCCCTCCAAGAGCAGCGAAAGTGTAGTGAAGAAGAGCTTTTCCTTGAGAAGCGTTCACTCCTCCGAGTCCGGTTGCAAACAAGAATCCCATTCCCTATTTGATAAAAAAAAAAAAAAAAAAGGATAATAGTTTGGATTATATAAGGCTTTCTTTGAACTTAGTAACCCAATTTAGAAAGTTCGAAAAGATTTAAATACTGGAAATCTTCAAAATACAAACCATATGAGCAGATGGTAATCCAGTTTCGCTAAGTTCCTTAAAAGTTTGAAGAGCTGCTGGGATATCTTGACTAGACGATTGACCTGGAGAAGAATTAATTTGTGTGCCAAGTAATTGAGCCCAAGCTAACATTGATCGAGCTTCTCTATGTCCCAAAGTAGCTGCTGCTGTTAAAAGTTTGTACGCTTCTGCTTTATTTGCTCTAGTAGCATTCAATAGAGTTTTTGCATTTTTAAACAAATCTTCCGCTGCAAAAATAGATATTTCCAATAATGTAAATTCAAGAAATAAATATAATATGTATGTGTAGGTATATTTTATGAGTTTAACATGAATTTTTGAAATAAAACAGCATTTGAAAATGCAAAGATTTGAAAAATGTAAAATTGGATCACTCTTGAACTATAATTAAATTTTCAAATTTGTCTATACCTTCTTGCTGCTCCGGAGTAAGTGGTTCTTGAACATTTTTCTCGATCTGCTCCTCCTCACTATTCCAGCCTTCTAAATCGTCATCCTCGCTTGATCTCGATTCTGATTCAAGAATATCAGAATCTTTAGCCTGAGCGATCATAGCTTTCATCCAAGCATTTCTCAAAGCTGGATCTTGTGTCCAGTCCATTCTTGCCGGTGATTCGTCAGAACCTTCGGCTTCTGAAGTTTCTCCATTCTCTTCTCCGTCGCCTTTTTGTTGTTTTGGAAGTTTTTCTCCTAGAAACGGCTCCAATTTTAATATCGTGTCCCTCAAGGCTTTTAGTTCACGCAACTGCTCGAAGGCATTTTCCAAATCTTCAACCTCCACCTGCTGGATAATTAAATGAAAATAAATTTTTCAAAATGTTACCCCTTAACGAATTAAAAAAAAATCGATTCAAATAATATAACGTCTCCTTTCCAACCTCTTCTTCAGATTCCTCATCAGATTTAGACTTCTGTGTGACATCCCTTCTTTTTTTCAAACCATTCTCGACTTCCGCATTCGCCAAGACGATGAGTAGAGCTAATAGCAGGAGTAGGACTCCCCGGCGATGGTTTTTCGTCATCTTTAACACTCTTCATTCACTTCGCTAAATCTTCATAATAAAACACCCCTTCGATTTTAAGGTTATGTCACTGTAAGGAACGAAAATCGAAGCTTGGAAAAGAGATTCCTAATAGACAAGTATATGCTTTTTTTGGAACTGAGGACGACCCATACGTGGACATTTCACTGGGACTTCATCGTAAAATACAATCAATACAATATCGTTAATATTACGTCAAAGAGACACGTCAATGCCCAATGTAATTTTTCCCCTCTATACTATAAAATATTGAAATTTCACTGAATTTTTCGCATTAATTTAAAAACGAAGAAAATAATTTTTTTTTAATTGTGCACGTCAGCTGTTTGTTACAAAATATCGCACCAGAAACGAAGAAAATTTGACAACATTGACGTGTGAATCGACGTGTGGCTTTTTCGAAAAACGCAGACGAAAAATAGCAGACGAAGAGTGAATTTTTAGCCAATGATTTCTCTTCATATCGTTGAGCGAAGTTTCTGATTGGAAGATTCTCGCATCTTCTCTAGCTTAACCTGATTCAACATTTTTTATTTTACAATTTGGATCTGATATTAATGTTTAAATATGCTAATTTATTAAAATAGATGCCGGTATTAAAAAGAAGAAATTGTTTAAAGTAAGCTTACCACAAAAATTCAAATTTTCACGTCAGCTTTGAGATCAATTTATCAAATTGAGGAAAATCTTTGATCGCCTTATTCTAATGAAAATCAACCTAAATTGTCTTATCGACAATAAGATCTACTCTCAAAGTTGAATTACATAAATAATTTTGTACGCTTACACGACTTTTTTTTTTAATTAAACAGGTTAAACAATTTTCAGTTCATTCAAATTCAAACCTTCGCGCAACAGTGTTGCCAATATTGTCAATATGAATATTGTCAACACTGTATGTCAATAATCTGTCAATAAGTAAACATTGAGACATTGGCAACTGCCAACTGCCAAATTCTGTCTCCGTTGTATGCCACCCAACACTCTTCTAAATCCTGGAAAACTCTTTATTTGTCCCTGTCCACTAATAGTTTGCGAATAAAATAGAACGAAAATGAGCGACGACGATCGGGATATAGACATTGAGAGTGACGTAAGTCTTTTTCCTAAATTAATTGATTAAAATCATTCAAAAGTTTAAGTACAGCGATTCCAAAAGTCCATTAACGCTTTGTTTATATTTTGCCTTCAGGAGGGTGACGACTCCGATTCCAGACAGAGACATTCCAATAATACGCAATATTACTCTCAGGTTAGTTCCTGTTAATTATTTTCTTTGTTAAACTTCCTTATTCTAAAGAACGCGATTGTAAAATGGGTACTTTTGAGGATGTCCTGGAATTTTTTGAGGTTAGGTGCGATGTTCTTTAATTTCTATTTATCGACGTGTTCAGAAAGAAAGACTGGTTTACATTTACATATTAGTCTTTATTTTGTATTTTATTAAATAATTGAGTTTTGATTTTAATTATTAAGGTAAATTGATTAACAATTAAGTCCGGGTTCATTTTTGGATAACTTTGTTGTGTTCTTCATTGAGAAATAGAACTACGAAAAATATGTCATGGATTTTATTGATTTTAGGGGAGAAATTTTTTTTTTGCTCATGGACTTATTGCTTTGTCGATTTTTTTTTTAAATTTAGTTGTATACATTATATTCATTTTTCACTCATTAATCTTTTGATGTATAAAAGTCTAAATTAAAATTGTATTGGAATAAAAAATTTTAACAAATCTAAATTTAAATTTATATTATCTATATTAATAAGTAATTTTTATGCAGGCTGAAAAACGAGCACATCACAATGCTTTGGAACGAAAGCGACGGGATCACATAAAAGACAGCTTTTCGAGTCTTCGAGACTCAGTGCCGGCTTTGCAAGGTGAAAAGGTTGCGAGCAGGGCCCAAATTTTGAAGAAAGCTGCGGAATATATACAGTTTATGCGACGCAAGAATTCCTCTCATCAACAAGATATTGATGATTTGAAGCGGCAGAATAATCTTTTGGAATCACAAAGTAATTATCATTTTCTCAATTATAATTAAATTTATAATTTTCCATTTAAGATTGATATATAAAACTTAACACTATTTCCATTGAAAACTTTGTTTTTAAATATTCTTTGGATACTATTGTCACTTTAGGAAAGCTTTCCCTTTGTCAATTTTTGTAAAAATTACTGCATTTTTGTTATTTTTTTTTTTTTATTCCAACCATTTCTAATTACAGTACGCACATTGGAGAAAGCTAAAATAACAGGAAACTTTGCAGCTGAGTCTTGCGAAGTTTCTAAATCGGATTCAGTAGGAATTGGAGGCTACAATGATTCTGAATCCGAATCTTCCGATAGCGAAATTGGGAGAGCAATTCGCCATCCAAAGAAGCTGAAAGTTGCCGGCATGCATCATTGATCAAATATGGATAAATCTTGACTTTTGAACCTTTATTTTGATAATATAAGGTGTTACATTCGATTCTTTAATTGTAAGTAATTATTAATTGATCCATTGTACTTTAACGACTTTATTAACTCTGTAAACATTATACGGTAGGGACTTATTATTTAAAAAATAAATAAAATATTAGTGCTGTTCGAATTTCTGCATCGTTAGTTTTTTTTTATTTAGATTTTACAGGATTGACTCATTAGACTATTAAATAAAGTTAAAGTTTTAATTTTAGTCACGTTAAAATATTAAATATATTATTAGCTGGTACAATATATTCGCTAAAATCACTTTGTAATTCTTTACTTCTCCCCAGTAAATGAGGTCACATCTGCAAATATATATATTTATATTTAACAAATAATTTTTCAATGCATGAAGTACGGATAATTATACTAAAAATTCGTCTTTTAAATCGAAAATAAAAATATTATTTTTTGAGAATGCTGCCAACTTTTCAAAATATTAAAAATTCAATCTGTAAGTTGCAAATATTTATTTTAAGATTAACAAAAGAGTGACAAGATTTTATAAGCACTAAAAACCAGGTGAGGTATCAGAAGATTGGAAAATCGAAACTACCTTTTTTTTTGACACACCTTAGCAATTATTTTGTATTTAAGAATAGTTTTAAAAATATAATACCTTTTAAATTATTGAGTTTAGAATTTAACAAATGTAAAGGTTTTAAAATTAACATACCTATTTTTCGAGACTTTTTAATCTTCAAAAATTCTGTTTCTAAAATTAGAATGCTTTTAGGTGGCATTGAAAATTCGAGAGCTTTCATATTTATATTTTTAAAAGTTTGCGCTTTGCCAAATTGTGGGTCTTAATAAATATTGCTTCACATAATTCTAAAAATATTCTATTAAATCGAAATTCTGAATTAATATTTCAGATAATCGAAACTAATCTGGCCATTCATTCGTGAATTTTGTAATCACTGGAAACATAATTCGTGACTAAAAAATGTCAATGTTTGATTCGAATTTTAACTAAATTTTTTGTTTTATTTGGTCTTTTTCGTCTCGTATTTAATTCCATTTTTTCTCTTTAGCCACATTAAAAAACAAATTATATTTATATTTTTTTTTATAAAAACCTAAAAATCATCTTATACGTATTTGAAATTCGCGCGTCATCTCTGATTAGCTCTCGTCCAGCGCCATATTGGGCACAGTTGGTGGTTCGTGGTTGGCACTTTGGCAGGGAGGTTGGTTTGGTGAAGAGTGTCTACCAGCAAAGGAAGGAGAGGAAAAAAGAAAGAAGTTAAAGAAAAATAGAAAATTGATGACTTCAAGAGTTCGAAGTGGGGGATCGTAAAACGTTTAGAGTTGTCGTTGCCGACGGCTGTGCTTTTCTGAGAGTTCCTGACGCGTCAGCTTCTACTTTCCCTTATTTTTTTTTATCGTGGAGCACGTGGTTTCGAAAATGTCTTGCCCCAGGGTTCAACAATCAAACGGCGAGGCGACTCTAGCTTCTCCAAGGAAGAAACAGCGTACATCGATATCAGGACCAATTTCCAGGGTCACGGTTGTCCTGGGTGCCCAGTGGGGTGATGAGGGCAAGGGAAAGGTCGTTGATGTTCTTGCTGCCGATGCCGACATTGTTTGCAGGTGTCAGGTAGGTTCCTGAACATGTTTCTTTCAGAATTTTGTTACGAATACTATCAATTTTTTCGCATTATTTTCCTCGACTTTACACTTTTTCCATTTCCTTTTCACGTTTTGTATTACTCTTCATTTTCTTATATTTTTTTGTGTGGGTTTGCAAGTATTTTTCTTGAGACTTGATGTCAATTTATAACATTGGTGATTTGTGAAAATCGATTTTCGAGGTTATGCTTACTATTTATGGTTATCTTATCACTTGAATCATTTATTTGAATGATTTGAGTGTACAGTCGGGGTAGTTCTAGGATTTTGGTCTATTTTTAGATATTAGATATGACAAACTGATATTAGATTGGAATTTTTTGGAATATTTTTTTATATACTTTGTTTTAAATATACTTTGTTATAAAAACTTTGTTATACTTTGTTTTAAAAAGTGGAGTTCAATGAATAAAATTATTCGATTAAATCAAGTATGTCATAATAAATTTGAAATGCAGACAGCTTACTAGTTCTTGATTAAAAATGTTATTGTACTTGAAGAACCGCATAGTTTTTGTATTTTTGTAGCTTCATTTGTTTATACCAGAAATTCAAGGTTGACATTTTAAACCGACTGGCCTTATTTATTAGCAGCCATTAAAGTTAAGCGATTTGATGCCATAATGTCAACGATTTCTACCTTGAAAATGCAACCTTGACTTAGTCCATTTACGACTGGGAACGTTTTTAATATTTTATGTGTTACTTTATCTTATTAATTTATTTAAAAAACAATTATAGGGTAATGTGTATACAGTGGTTGCCTACCCCCCAATGTCTGTCCATTTGCTTTAAACATACGTAATTAAGAAATATTCACAAACAAAACTGTTAATAAACATTATACATAAGTATCCCTTTTTTTTATTAGAAAAATATTATTTAGGTTTTTGGGAATTAAAATTAAATACTTGCTCTTCCCTCCGGTTAGAAGTTTTAAATCTATTTTGGATTCAGCTCTTTTCATGTTTTTAACATGTCATATATAAATTCACAATAAACAGAGTCGCACAAAGTTTAATTACCTACTAATTTGCATACTTATCTTATTAACAACGGAAATTAATAGAGAAATTAAGATATGTAGAATTTGAACTATTACAAATATGTGCTATACAAAATATACTAATTAAAAAAACTCCCATTTTAATTACTCAATATTTCGAAAGTACTACAGTTTTAGAAGCTTGAAATTAAAGTAGAAACTAGATATTTAACTGTAATTTGAGGAAACTTTTAATTCGATTGAAAAATCTGTTTCGGTTTGTTTTGTTTTCCATTTTTTAAAGCGGAATCTTGGCGCAATGGGCACTTTCCACTTGCAGAGTAATTTACTCTTCTTCTCAATGACTATTTTGTTCTCAAAATAAGACCTTGGCTTTAGATCCTATTTTTAGTTAAGCATCAGCTGACTTTCTTGACGCTGAGAGTATGTACGTAGATAATTCCGAAGAATGGTTTCCACTGTTTGTTCTCCCATAAAACTGATTGCGTAACAGTTGACTATGTGGCTTTTTTGCAAATTTCAATTACAAAATTAGAAACTCCTGGTGAGAGCGAGAGCGGAGGTCGTTTTTCGGATATATTACAAATGTATGTATTTATATTATACAACAACACGGGTCTTGTGATTATGATGTAATCAGTCTAATATGTGATGTGATATGTTAGCTTGCAGGTATACGATAAAAGTTAATAGTCATTTCGTTACAACGTCAGCAATTATTCCCAATCTAAAATGTGGCACTTGTATAATTTCCTAAACGGAAACGTTCACTCAAATTTTTTTCAATCAGTATATTTAACACAAGTCTGCAAAATTGTGGAAAATAGCAAAATCGAAGAAGGAATTCCCTGTTAGGCTTATTATTAGGCTTTTACTGGATTTCTTATGTTAAACATTTATTATTAATAACTCATGACGCTGTATTATTATTCGTTTTTGTTTTATATTAAAATTGAATATTGAATGACGAGACTAGCTACAGTTGCTGACGACATACATTTTTCTATAGAGCGATAAAGCTAATTTATATTACAAGCACTTTATTATTCAGAGTTTTATAGGCTTTAAAATAAAGTAGAATAAGTACAGTCTTTCAATTTCGTACTTTAATCGACTTCTGTGTATGTATATACATGTTTGGTTTAAATATTTGTTAAAAGGAACAGTTTACTTCTATGGAATATTCCGTAAAATTAGCCAACATAATCAAAACGAGATTGGACAGTTCCCTCTTTCCCTTTTTCTTCGGTCAATCTAATTTAATGATATTGTCTAGACTTACGGAATATGCCATAAAAACAGACAGTCACTTTCTTGTTGAAAAATGGTGGATTTGTTTGTTCAAACAAGACTTGTATACATTTTTATATGTTTCTGTTTTATGTACCTGTCGATCTTTTTACTCGACAATTCACAAACAGTGCCTTCTTTATCAGCTTACTGTATTTTATGTCATTATTTATCATCTCTATTGTATTGAGGTCTATAGTGTCACGGGAAAGAACCATATCCAATTGTTTGATATCTCTTCTTGATTGCTATGTCTACACATTATTTTCCAAAGTTTACTTTTGATAAGGAGTTTTAAAAAATCACAAGAAATTTGTTCTATTAGCAATAACATTTCTTTTCGGAAGAGTGTGTAAACTTTATTCGATTTTACAATTCAATTTAATAGATAAATATCTCTTAGTATAATTCTATGTATATATGCACTATTTGAAACAAAATTTATTATTCGATTTTTTTATGACAGAAGGGTTTCAACTATGTTACTATGAACATATTTGCCATGTACATAAGTTTTGAATCCAGATTTTATTTCTTGGGAAATGAGAAGATTCCTTACTCAAACTTTGGATATTTAAAAATAGGGGTATTCTTGAATTTTGTTATCAATGTAAGTGTAGGAAAGTCTTATTTGACTTAAGATACAATTGCATTTTTTTGAAACTCTATAAAGTAATTTCCAAGAAGCATATTTGCCACATTAAAATATGAAGCAAAGATAATGTTGGTTACTGAAGCAAGTTGAAGCCCAAAATAAAATAAAAAAATCTTCCCTTGGCTACTTGGAGGAGTCCCACACTTCAACTATTACTGTACTTTCACAGGGAGGAAATAATGCAGGTCATACGGTAGTAGTTGACAAGACAGAATTCCATTTTCACCTTCTGCCTAGCGGAATTATCAATCCGAGATGCAAGTCTGTTATAGGTAATGATTCATTTAATCAACCATGATTAAAATCTACTCACTGTAATTTGAATCTCTGAATTAAAAGCTCTAAACTCTAAAAGGGAAATTCGTACAAAATTAGTCCCTTTATGAATTCAGTGCTCCGAGTAAAAAATGTTAGCTCTCACAGACAGTCAACATTGACTTGTCCTTTAGCAATAATCGTGGAGCTCCTGATTTAATAATTGCTTTGAGAAAAGTCAACGAGTTTATTAATAAACGTCGCATGCTATCAGGACGAAATTATTTTTATCGATCCTGGTACTGCTTAATATGAAAATCTCGCTTCCCGGCGAAGCTTTGACGAGACGCCTTTACGCTGACCTCGATTTGCTTCCAGGAAACGGAGTGGTTATCCATTTGCCAGGATTGTTCGCCGAACTCGAAGAAAATGAGGCGAAAGGGTTAAAAGATTGGAAGGACAGACTTGTGATATCCGATCGAGCGCATCTGGTTTTCGATTTTCACCAGCAAGTAGATGGACTTCAGGAGCAGGAGAAGGGCAATCAGTCCTTGGGAACGACCAAGAGGGGTATTGGTCCCACTTACTCGAGTAAAGCCACCAGAAATGGTCTCAGGGTCGGAGATCTTCTTGGGGACTATGACAAGTTCTCTGAGAAATTTAAAACTTTAGTTGAATCTTACCAGAGAATGTTTCCCACTCTGAAGGTTGATGTCAAAGCTGAACTGGAACGCTACGAAGGGTGAGAACTCACTTTAAAATTGCTTATATTAATTTTGAAACACATTTTTCTAAAAAAAATTTTGGAATATGAAATCGTTATCAATCTGAGTTTAATATTGAATTAAATTCCAGGTTTTCTGAGCGAATCAAGCCACTCGTCAAAGAGACGGTCCATTTCCTCCACAAGGCCCTTCGCGATGGAAGAAAAGTTCTTGTAGAAGGTGCGAACGCAGCTTTGCTGGACATTGATTTTGGAACTTATCCCTACGTGACGAGTTCCAACTGCAGTATTGGTGGAGTTTGCACTGGCCTTGGATTGCCACCCAGCACCATCGGAGAAGTTATTGGAGTGTGCAAGGCTTATACAACTCGAGTAGGAGATGGCCCTTTTCCTACCGAACTTCTCGACACTACTGGAGATCTTCTTCAGAGCAGAGGACGCGAATTTGGTGTTACTACGAAGCGAAAGAGGCGTTGTGGTTGGCTTGATCTTCCGCTCCTAAGATTCACAGCCTTGGTTAATGGGTAAATTAATTTCTTATTTTAATTTCACCATTCTCATTTTATTTTTCATAATTTAAACGTTTTCAATATTTAGATACACTGCGATCTGTTTGACAAAGCTTGATATTCTGGATACTTTGCCAGAAATAAAAATCTGCATTGGTTATCGTTTGAATGGAGAAGAAATTGATTATGTACCGAGCACTACTTCAGAGCTAGCAAAAGTGGAAACGATATATGAGGAGATGGAGGGTTGGCAATCCAATACGGAAGGTGCTCGCTCGTTAGAAAAATTACCACCTAATGCCCAGAAATACGTTCGGAAGGTTGAAGATTACTTAGGCATTCCGGGTAATTAATTTTACAATGAGTTTTCAGTTTTTTCACTTTAAAATTCGATAATTTAAAGTAAACATTTAAAAATAATCTCTTATTCTTAATTTCAGTGAAATGGATTGGTGTTGGAGCCGGTAGAGAAAGCATTATCACTCTCTGACGACTTTCCGAGAGAAAATTGCTCGAACGCACCAGTTTTAGCGCATTGTTACTTCAAATGAATGCATTCTTCGTGTCTGAAAGCTGATCCGCACACACGCAGTCACATTCAACACCAGCAGTAATAAAATAAAAAGAGAAACAGTGAAATCATTTAGACTAATTATAAAATTAGAAATTTGAAAAACGTACGTAAAATCTCTGCACTGGTCAAGGAGTGATTTCAATTGTTTATTATGATTAAAATAATTCATTATTAGACGTTCTTATCATAATGAAATGAATGGAAAAGGAGGTAATTGCTCGTGACGTATTGTCGTGAGAATTTTTCGAGGCTGTTGTACAAAATATTTAATTAATTACTTGCGTTATTTATAATTATATCTAAATATTTCATCAAGACCTGTGCGATTTAATTTTAAATGTACAAGGAAAGGTAAGGGCGTTCAATTTTAATGTTTCAAGATTGGGGCTCAAACTGTTTTACGTTTTTAAACGTTTGTTTTACCTTGACGGCATTGTTTTTTACACGGCGAATACTTACTCTGTACTTAATTCTGAGTTTGATTGGTGATGTTGAGATAAGACAATGAAATTGCTTTTAATCTATTTCTCTGGTGTTTTTATTTCTTTACAAATAATTGTTTAGAATATTAGAATATAAGAATATAAAAAATAATTAATATATAGCTGCGAAAATGTAATACTGGATGGTTATAAGAAATTTGACGGGCGATCTCAGATTTTTAGATTCTGATTTATTTAAGAGTTTAGCGCGAGGTTCTGTGATTGCGACTCTCGCCTTTCTCTTGCCCGACGATTTTGGAACCAGATCTTCACCTGCAAGAGATCATTCATTCATCAGGTTGATAATTCTCGACTTTTCAAGTTTGATACTTTAGAAATTTAAAAGCTGCTAAATTTCGTTCTAAATAAACTTTGGTAATTTCCAACTTTTTATCTGTAGCGATTAATAGTACATAGTCTTGCAAAAATTCAAATGATATAAAGTCGGAATCTTTAGGAGTAGAGACGTTTTTATCTTTAAAAGATTTTGAACGTGGATATTAATATTTTTATATAGTCATTCATTATATAATAGTCATTCGAATAATTTCTTTAGATTGTTCTTTAGATTTTGCCGTTTTCGAATAAATTGGTTAAAATTGAAAAATTAAATTTTTGATATCGTTTAAATTAGAATTAAATTTATATGGAATAAATTCAACTTACTCGATTCTGAGGAAGATTCAAATTTCCAGCAAGTTGAATGACATCCCTCCTCGAAAGATAGGCACTGATTTTATACTTTTCTTCTAGTACTTGGATCTGCAATTTCGAGAAAGGAATCCGAGGATGGGACCCGAGTCTTCTCTTTACCATTTTTCCAGCACTAGATTTTCTTGGCAATTTTGGAGGACTATACCTAGTACATCGAAGCCACGGAAGTTCTTTTCCCAGGATTTTGGACGTTCCACCTTCTTTCAAATCTCGAAGTTGTTCACCTTTCACACTTGCAGGTTGTAATCTTTCGATTTCATTTAATTTATCATTATCCCTCTGATTTTTGATTTGATTTTTCATTGCCTCTTTATTGACATTAACTTTTTCCTCCTCTTGAAAATAAAATTCATCACTAATTTTAAATTTCTTTTTTAAATTAGGCGAAAGGTCATTGGATAAAATCCGAGCAATACTAAAGTCACTGGAGGATCTTTGCGAAATGCGTTGCTCGCTCATCTTCGAGGAACTGAAAGTTGAGCGAGGGTAGTAGGATTTATACTCTGGTTACCCTTATTGGTGCCGGTTTCAAAATGAATCCGAATTAGTCGCATAGTCGCACATTTGATGGCTATCGCGAGATTGAGTTTTGCGAAAGGCCCTACCTGTCCTTTTGTGCTTGCTCTTATACCAGTGTATTATCTGTGGTCGGATCTTTTGCTACCTAATAACAACAACGTAATTGATACTAGGCACTCTGGGCCCAGGGGTGCTCTTTATATGGGGCAGATGCACCGGTGCGCTCGAGCAAAGTATAATCAAAAAGCCACAGGGGTCGGCTAATCCGGTAATACTTAGGGAACCCTGGATGTAAATATTGGACAACAGTTACTTATGGGATGAGTACCTTACCAGGCAACTCAATCTGCTTATCGATTATGTACAATAATATCTTTTAGCTATTTAGATTTTAGATTATATCTCCCTCATTTGGAATACGTTGAAATGTATCTACGTTTTTAAAATTAAACCCGTTTGAGCTGTTTTCTGGAAAAACCATCATATTCGACTAAGGTTCTGAACAAAAAAATTCTCTTTAAAAATCAAAACTCATTTTAAAAACATTTACTTTTTAATATTGAATGTGTATTTTCAAAAAGAGTTTTGGAATCTAAAAACACTTTTTGAAAACTTTCATTGGCAATTTTGTGCGAAAGTCAATTTATGTGATTTTTGTTATAAAACAACTCAATTTGAATTCATTTTACCAAGTTTTGACTGTTTATTCGTTCAAAAAATACTTCTACTAACCGTACAGAATTTCTGTATGACTAACACTCTTCTAATGATTTTTTTCTTCAATTTAGATTTTTAGATCTCAAAATAGAGCCTAGGACATATTACATATACCATATTTGTACAATAATTAATTAATTTATTAGTTTAAAATAAATATAAAACGCTCCATACAAGCTAAAATACAATAAAGACGTTATTAATTTATATTTAAAGATTTTAATGAATGTATCAAATAAATTCATACACAATATGCATTTTATGGGGGTTCATGATTCAAAGATGCCAGTGTTCACTGTTCATTGAAGCTTCACTAATTCAAAAGCCACAGGGGTCGTTTAGTGCGTTAATAAATCTGATACTTGTTTTTATTGATTATGTCTACTTTTATCAATAATTTATTTATAGGTGTATTAGTTTTTATAACATTGCAAAATTTTAATTCCATATTAATATTTTGTAAATTTTTTAGTTAAGTAGTTTGATATTTTGAAGTTCGCGCGCTTTCCTCGAGAAGTCGAAAATCGAAAATAAAAAAAAATAAATATGGCGACACACAGTTGTATGTACATACATACGAAGTTAACAGATTGGATTGCGCACAGTTTACAGTAGTTTACAGGTGGTTTTGATTTTGACATATGATTAACATTTTTTTATTTATAATTTTGTTTTTAAAACTCTAACCCTTTTGCGTGTAAAAGGTGTAAAATGTTGTTGCTCTCGATCTGGCTCTGTAGGTGATTATAATTACATTCATGAATGAGGCTTGAATTTTAGCAATTTTAGTGAGTATTTCCGAAATTTGATAAACGCAGTGTACAGCAGTTTTTTCTTTATTTTAATAGTTAATAGTCAAATATATTTCCAATAATTGTTTACTTGCAAATATAATATAACCTAAAAAATTGTCTTTAAGGCTGTTGGAGCATTTTCAAAAAACTAAAAATTGATGTAGATCACTCTAAAATGTTATATCATTTCGATATACACCTCTTTTTGGCTCTAAAAATACACTGTTTGAAGTGTCGTTTGGCCAGGGTGGTTTTTTGGAGTGCAGGACCACCGCTAA
>JAUESH010000037.1:2085385-2095537 GCA_032275165.1 Synergus magnus
TGTAAGCTAATTTATTGGAAGCAATAAAAACCACTTTCTATGAATTAAGAATCAATTTATTTATTTCACATTTTCATGATAGTACAAAAGTGGAACAAAGGACTGCACGATGGGAAAAATATTTCGATGGATTTGGCTAACAATAATGTAACTTGTAGTTCATAAAAATCGAAGCAATATTCCAAAAGGATTTGGTTCGATTATGGCTCAATTTTTTGGTGTGGAACCTTTTATTGTAAAATTCATAGTAGGACACACCCTTTCAATATGTATTTCAGAACCAGATTTTGAAATTTACATTATTTCACGCATAGGGGTGACCACCATTTGTTGTATTAAAACAGTATCGGGGCAGCCCATCATAAAGCAAACAGCATCGGCGATATTCTTAGGTTTCAGAGCTAAACGTGGTTTTTCCTTCAAAGTCATCATCGTCATTTCAGTTTCAACTAGTCCAGGACAAATGCTCTGCAAAACAAGAATTAAATAAAAGAAGCATTAATTATTTATATTTTATATTATAAAATGAGACTGAAAAGAGGAATTATTAAATTTCAATTGTTCTTACCATAACTCTGACATTGGAATTCATTTGAGCAAGCTCTAGGCGAAGACAGTCCGTCATTCCTTCAAGGGCGCGTTTACATGCCATGTAAGGTCCACACATTCGTCGATCAAGGGTTACGGGAAGTTTCAATCCACAAACATCATTGACGTTGATGATGCATCCCATGTCCATTCCTAATAAAGAATAATAATTTTTAATTAATTGTAATTTTCAAAGCATATAACTTAGTCAAATTTGCGTTCAATAATATCCAAGAGAACATTCTAAATATAAAAGAAATGAATTTGGTAACCAAATGAGATAATAATTTCAATTAAAAAAAGTTCTCAATTCATCTTGAAATTAGAATTTCGAAAGTAAAAAAACATTTTTAATAAAAAATTTCACCTTTTCTCTTCATAAGTTTCAGAGTTTCTTTAGTGATGGAAATAAGACCAACGGCTTCATCCATAGTCTTTTTCCATTCTTCCATTCCACCTTCCATCATTGAAGAAGTAATGCACATGCCAGTATTATTTATTAAAACATCCACACAGCCCAGATTCTTCTCAATCCACTCCATCGAACGCAAAATTTCATTAATGTTGGACACATCGCATTGAAGAGGATAGAGCTTTCCAGTTTTCGTTTTCATCTCGTCAGCCATGATCTATAAAAATAATAAAAAATTTATATCACTTTTCCGTAACTAGAAATCATAAAAATATTTTCAAAGCTAAAGTTTCAAACTTGACTCACCTTCATTTTATCAATAGTAACAGCAAGTCCGACGACTTTCAATCCCTTCATGACGAGTTCTTCACAGATGGCTCTACCAATTCCGGTAGATGCTCCAGTGACAAGGGCGACTTTGTCTGTCCAACGTTCCATTTTATATATGACTTTTTTACAAGTTTCTTCTAGACTTGAGATAATCGCAATTGGAGACCTCACTAGATGTCTTAAGAGGCGATTTTACTGAAACTGATACTCCAGAGGAAGAGTTTCCTCCTTATATAGAAATGGCTACGTGTGACCCAAGATTGTAGGGCCATGTTAATCAAAACGATACTTTCTTTAGTGTCCACATTTACTACATTGTATTTGCTAACAACCATATTTTCCACTAATAATTATTATCCACAATCTGTTTTTTTCGTGACATTCATCTCATTATCTATTGCCTTGTCACACAATGTACTGTTCTTTATGAGTTTATGGAGGGGGTGTTGTGTTGTGATGTCGAATGCAGGATTTCATATTTAATTTTGTTTTATAATTTCTCGTTTGGTGTTTAACCAAGTTTTTGTACTGTATTATTTTTAATCCTTATAAAAAAATAGTAAAATACTTTTCTTTACAAAAATCGTAGCTAAAAGGACATAATCAAGACATAAAAATTGGAACATTCACCCTATTATTTTTATTTTAATACTCTTTTTAATTATTTAATATATGTATTCTTAATTTTTCTTTTTGTATTGTGGCTATTGTTCCAAAATCCACTGTAAAACTAGACAATTTTTTCAAAACGGTGGTGATTTTTTTGAGAATCATAAAATGTCGATCTTATTAAGAAAAAATTAATCTTTATTTTCTGCCAATCTTTGGTTGAACAATCGAATCTCTCTTGCACATAATACAAGATGCAAACAAATTAAGGAAGATTTTTCTATTTCTGAACTGCATGTGTAATCCCTACATCCTGTAATATTATAAATCCTCGGTGATATATTCAGGATTCAATATTCAAGATAAGTTTTAAAAAACTGATATTTCTTCGCAAACAAAGCCCACAAGTAATTTCAGGATAACGAGCAGACAGACAATATCAATGAAAAGGTCATATATTACGTCATTCAATAAAATTAATTATACTATTTAATAACAATATACAGTAGTGACAGTTAATTTCTCTTTATTAAAATACATATATTATGTACCCAGTGGGCACACGATATTTGAAACGTTTTTTGAACGTTCCAAAAACGTTTCAAGAACGGTCTCTATGCCCGATATGTCTCAAAAACGTTCTAAGGACGTTTTTGGAACGTCTTTTGATAAATAATGCAGGCTTATAGTCAAATTATATTCTTTCTTTATCTCTCAATAATAAGTATTTTTACCAGATATCACATACCTCAATCAGGGGTTTCACTTACATCATCCTCTTAGCTGAATAATGGCTTTATTTCAAAGACTTTATCAACAACTGTATTGATTAAAAAAAGAGAAATATAAAAAGGCAACCTCGAACTTTAAAAAAATTCTTATTTACTGTTTGATAGAAACAAATCAAAATACCATTTAGGTATTATGGAGCAGTACCCACCCTATTTTTCATGGATATTTTTATTGAACTAATAATTTAAGGGCTTGTGATATTTACCATTTTAGCAACTCAGTTTTTTAAAACTTTTTTACATACCACAAATAATGGATATTTTCCGCTGAAACATTGAGAACTGGAAAAGAACCTAAAAACTTTAGGCTGGTGACTATTATTTTTACAAAAAATTGAAAAAAATTATGAGGTTGGTAAAACATTTTTTTTTGTAATTTTTCAAAAAAATAACAGTCGTCAGACATACATACGGTTTCATGTTCTTTACTAGTCCTTAAAGTTTCAGTGATAAATATCCATTATTTGCGGTAAAAACGTTTGATAAACTGAATTATTAAAAAAACAAATAAAGAAAATAAATTTTAGTCAGTAGATAAACGTTCCTTATCGTTTTCTTCACGTTTATTTGCTAAGAAAAATCAATTTTAATTGTTAGTTTTTTAATGTGATACCTGAAAATCTGAAATATTATATTTCTAAGCGTCAAGTCACACGTGACTTATACATGACCTTAAACCTAACTTCATGAAAGGTGAGGTGAGAAAATAATTCAATCCTAAACCGTTTTCATATTGAAGACATTTATTTATGTTAAACCATTGGTACAAATGTTGATATTGTTAGACAAATTTAAAAAGCAATTTTCGAAAGTAGCAACCGGATATAAAGTGGAAAAATTTGTTTTTTGTACATAATGTGCTTATATCTTCTTCAACAAAACAGAAAAACAAATTTATTATTAAAATTCTTAATGATTAAAAACCCTTCCATGTCTTTTGACCTATGTCATGTTTGGTTTATGGAACATATTTATCATCTACGTAAATGAATGAATTTCGATAAATATAAATCTTGTATTTAAAGCCAAAATCTTTCTGTTTGTGATTTGTTTAGAAGTAGCGGGAAGTGTTTTAAATTGTAGAAATATTTTCTCATTTCTAATTTCATTCCTTTAATTATTATTACTATTTCAGAAATTTATAATCCAAAGTTTATTTTAGAACAGAGTTATTTAAATGGACATTTTCTATAAAGTAAAGAATCAACCAGTTTAAATAAACATGTTTTAGAAATAAACTTCCTAAACTAAAAAAATGTTTCAGAAAATAGTTTTTTTTTTTTAATTCAGATCGAGGGTTTAATTAACAAACAAGCACTGTTTTGCTTTTATAATCTTACAATCTCATTGTAATCATTTAATCTATAGTACACCCAAAATCCACGTGATAATAGTAATAATAAATATAATAATAATAATAATAATAATAATTATTATTATTATTAGACCTAACTTTTTAAGAGTAGTAGGGTGACGTTACAAATAAAATATTCAAGATAAATACTAGGATTTGGTAAGGGATTACAAGAGAACGGAAAGACCAATTCTGGAAAAGTCTCAGCAACAGAGAAACAATTTTATTTCATTTAAAGAAGTTATAGTGTACAGTGTTAAAAATAATTTCAGTGATTTTGTTATTGGCAATCAGAAATCGAGAAAAATTTTTAAATCATTTTTTTTGCCTTTGCATTTAAAAATGTTCCATGCGAAAAATTAGTCTGTTAATGGAAATTTAAACAAAGGACTTATGACGAGATTAAGTTTATTTTAATGTTCTAAAGTGTCTAAACTATCTTCTATATTTTTACTTACCATTTTCCTTTTATTGAATAAGATAAAACTGGAGAGCAGCGACAGATTGAAGCGAAATTTTCGAAAAATTCTGAGTACGGATTTTGCATCTTTTTAAATTTAAATTTTTGGATACACTTCCGAAAACCCCTTACCTCTGATTTCTTTAAGGCTACGTATACTTATTTATTTTGACAAACTCTACAACTTTTATTCAAACCTTTTACCTCCGACTAACTATGTATTTTTAAAATAATTTGAAATTTCACTTCAGAAAAATTAATCTGACTTTTCTCGAAAAATAATGCTTTTAGAGGAGAAATGTGTAAGACATAAAAGATGTATTTTTTTAAACTTTACAACTTTATTTTGGAACTTTTTTTTCTCAGACTGTTTTCAAAACAATATCAAAATTTTTTTTTGTTTGGATTTTGACCTTAAACATGTCATTTGCGCCAATTTTCAGCATGATTTTTGTAATCAGCGTACAAAAATACGTAAGTATACTTAGTTTCAATAAAATCGGAGGTAAGGGGTTTTTGAAAGTTCACCCAAATTTTTAAAATGAAAAGGTGAAAAGAATATTCAAATCGGTTCCAGATTAGATTACTAAAATTTGTACGTTTTGAAATGTGGATACTTTAAAATCTAAATATCTCCCTAAGCCGAAGGCTTGCAAATAAAATACTGTATAAAACATTAATAAGTGACACAGGAAACGTGATTTTTTAAATTTGGACCTATTTTTTAAAAAACAATTGCGAGTTCTGGATCTTAAGGTTAATTTTGTTTGTTTGTTTAAAAGCATAGCATGCAGGTTGATGGAAAGATATTTCATGTCAGTTAAGAACTGAAACACAAATACCTTTTTATATCCGTGCTCCCATCCTCTATCCACGAAACTCGAGAGATCCAAACTCGGATTACTGATTAATCCAACTCCTCCACGAATCCATTCCCTATGACGAAAGAATCGAAATCTGAATCCATCGCACGATCCGAGTTCGTTCCTTGCAATGCGTCCTGTCTTCTTAATGAATCCAAATTCGGTTTTCTACAGTTTTAATTAATATTTCAATTTATCCAACAAATCCTGCGAATGCGAACTTTTTATTCCCGCGAGGCTCCCAATCCCGAAAAAATCCAAGTCCTGCTGAAATCCCAATCCTTAAAAATCCAAATCATGCCTTTACTTTTTCCACAAGATCGAGAAAAGTTAGCTTTTTTTAAATCCTCTTGCATGCATTAGAAAAGATCCCGCGACGCATTTTTGCCTTTCGCGAGGACGAATGCAACGAACGAAATCATGCGATTTTTCCTAAGTTTCTTTTTTGAGAAACGAAATCAATCCAGTGGATCAGATCTCCGAATTTTCTCTATTTCTTCAATCTCGTGATTTTGATGCTCCAGATCCAAAAACCTGATCCAAAAAGACGAGAGAGAATCCTTAAAACATCTTAAGAATCCTCAAAATCCTCAAGTCCTGTGAAATCCGAAATCCTTAATCCCAAATCGTCAAATCCATAAATCCTCTTAAATCGTTAAATCCATCCCAATCCAGATCCTGAATTTGAATCTGAACATCCTTCTCCTCTTCTACTCATTATTAATCCTCCCGCAATTTTATCCTCCACGCAAAATCCGTCCAAAAGTGTTTATTATCCATCCAAGAAGTAAGATTGTGGGTTTCAGTTTTTCATTCATTGTGTTACAATCCAATCCAATATACAAAAGAAGAAAAAATACATTAGTTTCTTACTAAAACAAAACGCTAGGTAACAATCAATTCAATACAGTCTCAGATAATTCAGGTCTCTGATCTTAATTTTTATTGGTTTTGTTTTCTTTTAGTTTCTAAATTAAACATTTTTTAATTTTTGAAGATTGATATTAAGTCTAAAGATATAGTAATAAAGTATATTACATTATACTCTAATACTAAAGAAAGATCAGAGATTAAACTGACAGAGACAAATTTAAAATGCAGATCACGATACAATATGCCCTCCTTTTCGATTTTGGGACACAATTTGGCGCCTGAAAAAAATGCACGATTTTCCTTTCATTTCCAAAGCCTTTGTAATATTCAAAAATTTTGCTTTGGAATGTATTAAGTAGTTTTTTTTTTTTTTAAACATTTACAACGATTTTTATCCTAATTTAAATATAACAATTTTCGATAAATAGTTGAAAAATTCTACAGCTTTTTTAATACATAAATAACGGAGTAAATTCGGTAAAATCGTTCAGATTTATAAACATACTTCTAAAAGGAAATAAAAAGAAGCTCGTGTTTTTGTTCTCGTAACTTTTTTTTGCCATGCATCATTATCAATGTCGATTTTAGCAATCTTACTTGATAATTAATAATTAAACGACTTGATCATATTCTAGAGTTAGTTACACTCTTGCTCACAGAGCAATCTTTCAAATTTGCACACTCTAAATCGAAAAATGTCTTTTGGATTTAAGGATAAATGTATAATTGAATCAATTAACTATTGACAATTAATGGATATCTTAATTGAAAAAAAGATGCAAGATAGTTTACTTTTTACCAAAAAAAAAACTGTTTTTTTTTTGTATTTAGATATTATAAATTTATGTGAGAAAATTTCGGAAGTAAATGAAGGACACTAATTGTACGTTGAGAGTGAAAAAAGAAAGACAGAAAGGTCTCTCCACTCTCTAAAATAATAAATCATACAAAAGCGAACATCGCCACCTCAATGATCTTTGAATTAATCTCCTGTGTACAATTTTAAGATTATAAAAATCCTATCCAAAATCGGGTACCCGATCCTGGATTTCTATTTCTCATATCAGTTCTGTAGTCTTATCAAATCAAATATCAATGTTCTTAAAGGAATAAGTATATCTGATAAAGAGAAACACTAAAACAAAACCAATTTCTTCGTCTAATAGATGTTCTTTAAAATCATAAAGGAATGTATCGTTCTTGACTTAACAAATACGATGATGTTAAATTGTAACGCGAATTAAAAGTTCTCTCGAATTTCAAAATAACGTGAAATAAAATGTTTAAATACAGATTAGATCCCGAAATTTACATTCAAACGTTAGTCTGCGTCAGCCTTGCGTTAAACTTGACTTTAAGATTTAAAAAAAATATAGGTATATGCGCCTGTTCGAACGATGTACTATTACAAATTACAAGTCCCGTTTTGTTATTGCTGGTTTGACAATAAATTCTCAGTGAAAGAGCAAAGAATTCGCGTCTCACTTTAGATGCTAAAAAAAAAAAAAGAAAAGTATCATTTTTTTAGGCTTGGCCAAGTTGCACAATTTGTTTGATTTACTTTAATTTCTATGGTTTTTCTTAACGGAGTGCTTCTCAAATCAGCAATAATTAAGCGTGAGAAAGCAGAGGTCTGAAATAACACTGCTTGTATTATCAGGTGGGGAATATACGTACACACTCTAGTCGTATGAACGGGACCTGGAACGTGAACGTGATCGCGAATGTCGTCGCAATGGCGAATAAGTCGGAGAACCGCGACGTCGTGGACTATAACTTCGAGAGCGGGTTCTTCCACGTTCTCGGTCTTCGCTACGACCCCGGTCGCCTCCAGTGTGATCTTCCTTCACTCGAATATACGCCACCTCTCCCTGAAAAAATATTTTTATTTATTTTCAATAAATATTAATTTCACTTATTCATAATGATAATTCAGTTTAAATCCGTTGGATTAACATATGCTAAATAGACTAATATTTGTAAATGAAACTCACCTCATGAGATCTGAATCGAGAGTCGTCAAGCTTCTTGACGGCGTATTTCATGTCCTCGTATCGTAAAAATTCAACAACGCCAGTGCCATCCTTGTAAACATCGGCAAAGCAAACGTCTCCAGCCTCTCGCATGTGATCCTTCAAATCTTGCCAACTTCCAGAAGGTGGTAGTCCGGTAACGAGAACTCGATATTGAGAACGACGAGCTGGTGGACCTCGACCTCGTGAATTATTCATGTCGCCTCGGCCTCCTCTGCCACTGTCACCCGCTCCACGACCTCCTCGGAAATTATTACTCGGACCTCCTCCCCGAGGGAACTCGACTCGAAGGCGATAGCCATCGTAGTCGTATCCATCTCTTGCGTGTACGGCATCTTCTGCATCTCTGTATAAAATTATGCATCAATTATTTCAGTGATAAGAGAATATTTAGATAATAGAATTTTATGCACGGAAAAAACTGCTAAAATTGAGACAATCACAGAAATAGTAAAATATAATACAACTACAATTTGTGATTGCCACAACCACAACTATTATGTGGCAACTATTGCCATAACCACAATCGTAGTTATGGTAACCACAAATTGTGTGTACCATATTTTACTCTTTCTGTGGTTGTCACAACCATAGAATTTTTTCCGTGTGGTTCATCAATTGATTGCGTTCTAACAAATAACTGGAAATTTTTAATTAGAAAAATCATTCCGACAGCCCTATTGTTAGTAAAACAAAATTATCAAGATTTTACTTTTGAGTTTCCTACGCTGAAAGAATCCAAGTGTAAAAACCTTAATAATATAATAATTTAAAAACAGTTTTTAAAAAATGATAAAAGTACATAAAAATGCTAAAATTCAATATTTTGAAAAATCCTTGTGCCAGTTTTGAGATATTAGTAGTGCAAAAATAAGCCCTAGAAATTTCATCAATTTATCTACAATCGCCTTTAAATTATCGTGTTAACAAAAAAGGACGATATCCATCCATACACACTCACGCATACATCGTTTTAAAAATATTTAAAATTTTTACAACAAAGCTTTCTCTACGAGGAAGCGAAAAGAAAAGACAAATACCAAAAGCTGAAGCATTTTGACTCTAAAAAACTCTATTTCAGGTTTGAAGACCTTATTTTCTGAGCAAAATTTGCCAGCTTGGTTGTAATTTTCACGAAAGAAAAATTAACACAATGGCCAAATAAGATTAACCATCATCACGCAATAATGCTGCACCGAATTAGAACATACAAGCTCCAAAGCAGAAGTTAAATATGGTTAAAATAGGTTAAGCAGATTCCCTGAACTTATTAGTATTTGAAAAAAGGGAAATTAGTTTAATAAAACAAATATTGAGCCAACCTTGGATCGTCAAATTCGACGAAAGCGAATGGAGGTCCCCTGCGATTTTTTAAGTCAACAAACGTTACTTTTCCGAACTTGTAGAAGAGATCCTGAATGTCCTTGGTTCTTATATCTGGTGGCAAATTGCCCACGTAAATTCTGCACTCATTTCTTCCGCCATGAGACATTTTAACTTTTACAAACTTTTCAAACCTTCTCCTGTACTACGCAGTAATAGGACTGATGATAATCCCGTTTACGTTTATCCCTTTTTCTATTTGCTTTTGTAGCTTCGTTGCTTTGCTAATGTGCTTGATTCTTGATACGTACAAACAAAATGGTGGTATACCGGTTTTGGCCAGTGCTTTGGCGCTGTTCTTCAGGGCAGTGCTCTCCAACGGGGCAGCCTGCGCGCGCATCATATAGGCTTACCACAGGAGAAATTCTTCCATTGGTCAAAATTTTACGCGCGCGATTCAAAATCGAATTAATTTAATTCGATTTTGAATCGCGCGCCAAATAACAGCCAATTACA
>JAUESH010000037.1:2137985-2156882 GCA_032275165.1 Synergus magnus
TATATATCAACTTGACGTATTTGTTTTTATCGAGTGACAAAAGCGAGACCTTTCAATATTATTACAGGAAAGAAACTAATTGTACAGAAAAAAATATTAACTATAAATTATTGGATTTTATATATTTTATACATTCTGTATATACGTTATATACGTCCATTTAACAAAGGGCCCATTGTTGTCGGTATGGAGTTGTAATACAAAAAATTACCATACATGGAAATATTCCCATAGAAAATATAACATCACCTATGCAATAACGTTTGTCAGGAAAACGCCTAAATATAATAACGTAATAGCAGTTTGCTTTCAACTGAAAATATCTCGTCAGAAATGTAAGAAAGAAATAACAGTTATTTATAAGTTCAATATTGTCCTGGTCTCCTCCATTTATTTTCTAGTTTCTACGTGTGTATGCATGTTGGGTGATTTAAAAAAAATATTGGTTATAATAAATAGGGTAGCGAGTATTTTGTTGATATAATTAATTTAGTAGATAAATAGTAGGAGATAAAAATGAAAGAAAAATAAGATGGACAACTCACACGTGCCATTGACGTTCCTGCTGAGTATCCTGGGGACCGAACCTGTGGTTGGATGGCCAGTTTGAGTGGGTGGCGGGCTGGAAAGCACGACGACGTTTTGCGACGTGGCGCCGGTCGTCGTCGCGGCGACGTTCTTCTGGGGCACCGGCGAGGGCGTCGCGACGCCGCGCGGCGCCTCTTCAGTGGCCGATCCTCTCGCATCCATTCCCAACCGCCACCACCGAACATTAATGCCCCATTCGTCACAAAAATCCACACCCAATATCAAAGTAAAAAATAAAAAAAACAAAAACAAACAAATTTCAAAATAGAACAAATCCAAAATACCAAACGAAATCCAGTCTCAAAGCAATGCCAAAACGAAACTCAATATAAAAATGAAAATAGCTTGTCAAACCTTTTTAAAAATAAAATAAATTAAACCAAAAATGGTAAGAAAACACTCGCAGCATGCTCTTTCCGAATCGCGAGGTTGTTTACAGATTACAGCACAGAACACAAGATCAACATTCGATCTACTGAAAAATCACTAAGTCACAAATTTGACAAATTGTAAAATATTGTCAAGTAATAATTCACAGATTCCAGTAATCATGCACTAAAATTCAAAAATCCGGATGCCGGCCGGCTTTCTTCCCCTCTACAATTTCAATTATAGTCTTTCAGTGACAACCAATCACTCGAAAAATTAATATATTTTTTCTTATATGTCCTAATTAATGAATTTTTTGAAAAATTGTAATAATAAATAGTAAGTTTTGGATTTGCTTGATAAGGAGAAGAATGATAACGAGACGTGTATCGCACGATAGTGTGCTGCACATTGTTTGTCGGGTAGAGGTAGAGCGAGGCTCGTGGACGTGGAGACGTAGAGTGTCTGATCCCTACCCCTTGAAAGATGCCCCCCTCCTGTTCCTGAGAGTGCCATTCCGCCCCTCCCACTGGTTTCTGGCTCAGGATCTCCCCCGAACCCGGTATCTTCACCCATCTTCACCCCTCGAATCGGTATACGTCCCATGTTCCACCCAGGCAATCGGTACAAAAAAGCCAACTCCCCACCCCCGGGGGATGGATATGAGTGCAGAGGGAAGGGGGACAATGAGGATTTGTAAAAAGTGGCAACCCACCCTTAACAACGGCCAGCCCCTTTGAACCACTTGGAACTTAAAATCTTGGTATGTTTTGTATCGACCCCCTTAATTTAACCGATTTAAATTGTGGATATTCACGGGTTCATATGCTGGGATGAATGCAATGTTAGTGTGATAAAGAGAAAATTGTTTATAAAAAATTATTGTTTATTGCCTTTTCTTCTTGGTTTTTATCAACTAGATTGTACCTTCAGTTATACTCATGTAAAAAACGCAAAGATACTTATATCATAGGTGTATAATAGTATTGATCCTTCTTTTATTAGACAAGTTTTTGATTTAAAAAAAATAAGATTGATTGATGAGCTTGCTAGCTGCAACTCTAACTCTAAAAGTTTACGATCCAACGATTTTCACCGAATCTAAAAAAAGCGTATATGCGATGTAGGTATAGGTATTGTCCCACTTGAGAGATAATCTCTCTTGGAGAATGCATTCTCACGCGTATACTGTCGTTTGAGCTAAAAAGCGAAAGATGGCTTACAATAATATAGTATACGTTTATGGTGTGCGTATATATGTATATATACACCATCTCGTGAGGGGATTACACTGTTTCACGTATCGCTGTCAGGCATGCAAATTTGCAGAGCCTGAGAATTTTTGAAGGGTTCTTCATTCAGACTGTGGGCAGTTTTTTTTGACCAGGACTCCACAATGCTATGAGAAGGAAAATCGATAAAAACTTTCTAGTTTTAATAATTCTTTCAAGACCCCACAATATTTCATCTATAATTCATTTCTCTATTTTGATTAGACATTTTTAAATTGTCTTTTCCAAACCCGGAAATAAGAAAAGTTTTATCAATTAAAATGGAAGAAAGTATCTTTCTCAAAAAGAAAATTAATGTGAGTATTGAATTTGATATACAATGAAAAAGCCAAGCATTATTTTCATTCATTCTTTTTTCGTAGATTTGACCAAATAGGCGGCTTTCGAGAATCGAGACAGGGTATCGGTCTGCAAGCGCAAAAACTTCTTCTCTTCCGGAACTTTTTTTCCTCTGCAAAAACTTTTTTGCCTGCACTTTTTGAGGCGGCAGTGTAGTTCCAGGAAAAAAGACTAAAGAGAAGAGGTCAAAAAAGGAATATATGTAAGAAAGTAATGTACCTATTTTCAAAATTTGAAGCGTTACGTATTTTTATATCAATTTCTCAAAATTAATGTTCGAAATATTTCAACTTTATAACTTTTTATTTAAGAATAAAATAAACACCTATTTAAAAAAATCGCTTAATAATACAATAATTTGAAAGATCTATTCTCTTTAATATATTTATTTAAGCAACAAAAAACAGGGTATAAAATTGATATTATCACGTGTTTTCAAAAAATATATGAAATACATTACGGAAAAAAATGAAAATTTTTTGGAGAGAATTTAGTTATAGGAGGACTCTTTGCGACTTTTTGCGAGTTGCTTGACGCAATCGTATTCGTGACTTGACCACATCACTTTTATGAGTGTTCCCAGTTTTGCGTCCTTTGACTTTATCTGTTTCCAGTCCAGTAAAAATTGATAAATAATCTACAAAAAAAGAGTATATTTTAGAATCAGATTCCTTATTATTAATTATACATTACGCATTTATAATAAATAATTTTTTATTACATTCTCATCAAATGAGAAGATATTGGTTTTGTGTGAAAAATGACTTTCGAGTTTCGCTTATTTTACAAAATCTCGACGTTGCAAGACCCCCGGAGTGTGAAAAAAACGGTTTTCCGGCGGTGTCCGTCCGTCTGTCTGTCTGTCGTCGTCGTCGTCGTAGTATGTGTCCACCATAACTTCTGAACGACCCGTTTGATTGGATTGCGCTTTGGTATACTTTGTTAGGGACTTTCCAAAAAGATCCTCTCCGTTACCCAGTCATTTTTGACCAACGGTTCTGGTTTTATCCATAAAAAATGATTTTGCTGATACGAAAAAATGTTGCGAGGCAAAGTTGTTGATCTAAAGAAAATCTACAAGTTTCCTGTTAATTTATAAATTACATACCTCATCGAGTCCTTGGCTGTTAAAATTCTCTTGAAACTGTTGAATTTTTCCATCATCATAATCCAGTTTTCTGGCAACATCTCTCCAGCCAGAACCCATATGGTGCTTTATTACAAGCATATCTTTTTGTGAGATTTCCTCTGTGCATTCGCTGAGGTCTCTTATAGTACTTGGCATGGATTTAACGGTCTTGGATTTATGAGGAAAAGCGCTTGCAGTGGTTAGATGTTGATTAATATTAAAATTGAAGCTCGTCTTAGGACTAATTTTTATGTCATTTGAATTGATTATAGTAGTGTAGTTTGCACCTCCACCACTTGTTGCTGAAAAAAGAAGAGAAATTCATAAAGGTACCTGCTTTTGAAAAGCAACAGAGATATATTGAAATAAAGAATTTATCGTTTAAAAATGGAATAATATATGTACTCAATATGAAATATGTATTTATATGTACAAAATATGAAATATGAATTTTTTTCCTAGTGAAATTGAAAGTGTACTAAAAACCAAACGGAATTACTATAAAGGAAATTGTTTCGGGAAAATGGGAATTAATATGGTTGAATGACACTACTCGACCCTTGAAAGTTTACGTATAAAAGAGTGGAACGGGGAATTCATATCATCACAGTTGCAAAAATCGAAAATTAAATTTTCGCGGATATTTAACAAGTGGTATGTAGTTCGCTATAGTCAGTTGAGGTGCTGACGAAAATTTTGATTGATCCGTCCAATTTGTTGGATGTGACGTGTCAAGGTCAAGTAATTATTCAAAAGCGTTTTTGATACTTCATTAACAGAGGCTTGCAAATAAGTCCGGCCTCTGCCACTCTGCCGGGGGTATGCCTGGCCCCCCGTGAGAGATTCATCCAGGGAAAAACATCGAAGGTGTCAGTCCAGAGTATTGTCCTGAGGACGGGTATGGCACAATGGGCTTACAACCTGAGCGCCCGGTGGAGCTCCTTCGGGGGCCCACGAGCCCAAATTATCCAATTACTAATTACTACAATTTTTAGAATTTGATGCAGTATGTATTAAAAATATATACTGTCTAAAATACATGGCATCTTCAAGACCATTCCAAATAAAAATTCTCTTATCAATATAACAGGGGCGGATCCAGGTGAGGGTTTTGGGGGGGTGCCATCACAGCTAATTATGGGAACATCGCTAAAAAAAAGGTCATGAAAAAAATTTGAACAATGTAAATCTGGATTTTTTTTTGGGGGGGGGGGGTGATGACTCCGTGGCTACCCCCCTGGATCCGCGCCTGCAATATAATAATATGTATATCTTATTTTAATATTGAACTTTTCCTTTTCCATAATCGTTATTAAAATTTTAAGGAAATGTCACCTCTTGTTCTTGGTTTTCTATTGTAGCCAGTGTTCTTTTTCTGTCCTCTGGAATGGGCATTTACGTCATCATCCGGATCATTGGTTTTGCCACTCGGAAATTTAATATCCGAGGTCGGGTCGAATTTACATTTGGATTGTCGACTTTGGCCTGCAGTGGAAGTGAATAGAGGTCTGTCTCCAGGAATTTTCGAAGTTGGAGCTCCAGTAAGATCAAAGAGATCGAGAAGGTCGTCCTCGACTGGAGTTCGCGGGGTACAAGATTTAGCATCGACAGTGAGTACATTTTCAAATCTATCATTGAGATCCGAGAGAACTGACATCTTCGAGGAGAAAATATTTAATTCACTGAGAGAAGAAACGACGTATTTTTTTTTCCAATTATTGGCCCGTAATTCCTAATTTACACACAACTGCAACTTTTCTTTCCTTAATCTTTCGATTCAACACAGCAGCTCAACAACACGTGACTCCATTCGATTCCATTTTCTTTGTATGCAAACAGCTGAGTACTGAGGCTGAGCTGATATCCGCGTCAAGAGAGGGAAATGTCGTTGTTACTGATAAAAAATATGGAGGTGGAACTGATAGATAATTCACACAGCATATGTATACTCTTACAGAAAACACGTAAATGTGAATTTAACGTAAGTTTACTATCTCAGAACAAAACTATTGTATCTTACATAGTAATAATAATAATAATAATAATAATAATAATAATAATAATAATAATAATAATAATTTTAAAGGTTTGTATTGATTAATTAGGAATATAGTTTTAATAATAATCAACTTTATATTAAATATCTACAAAAATCGAACTCTTTAAAGTTTTGATATTTTACAAGGGGTAATGTTTTTAAATTTTGTAACTGCTTTCTGAATAAAAATAAGATTGTAAAATATTTTCAAAATTGAAAAATTCCCGCGTCTACAGCAATTTAAAAATGGTGACCATATCATTGTCGTCAACCGTCATGGGAACTAAACTAATTTAAGACAAAAAAAAAAGGCATAAAACGACATTTGCAATCCCTGCCCCTCAACAACGTGAAAGACAAAACAACAATAAAACCAAAAAATATTCGTTCCTATCAAAAGAATGAAATTTCAAACATTTAAAACAAAAAAGTAAGGTTATGTGAGTAAAATTTTAAAAAATCCTAGCAAGCCTTCCTTTTATTTATTAATACAACAATTAATTTGATTGCATACATTCATTTCTCAGCAATCAATTGAAGTCGCATTTGGCTTTGATAGATATAGAAACCGCGAGAACCGCATTAACAGAGCCAAAACCAAATAAGCTGTCTGGAGCTGCGCCGAGCTGTCAGAGGCCAGAGCGTGGTAATTATCAGTGCGTGACCAGCGTGACTGTGTTTGGAAGAGTAGGGGACTAGGTGTCAGTAGTGATCAGTCACATCATTGCACATCATTTCTGGAGACGTCCAACGTCAAAAGGTCGGTGTAGGCAGGTCCGTTTTTCTGGTTTCTTCTCCCTATCCTATCTAACTCCGAATTCCTGTGCAAAAATCAGATATATGGATTCTCTGGTTGTTGGAAACTTTACTTAACACGTCATCTAAAAAACGACTGATCAGTGAAGTAGAGTGAAGTATGTATTAATGAAAACGAGTGAGTGAGGGCAAGGCTAACTAGGCTTATCGGTAGTTCCGTGTATCCGCCTGCTAAAAAATCTTTACTTGTAACAGTGTACACGTAAGTACGAGTGTTTTTTTTAAGGGTTTTAGAGTCATTTGTATAAATTTCGTTTGCAAGAGGCGTTAACACCGATTCAATAAATCATGTCCAATACATAGGAATCGATCTTCGTCTCCTAGACACAAGATCCACCTCGAACTCAGCCTTCGGAAATTTAACCTTTGCCCTGCCCAACTCCCTAGACAATAGAGACAGGTTATTTTTACAAAAGGTCGATTTCATGTCCGGTATCTATTATATGGTCTATTTTTCTATAAAAATGCAGAAATTGCTCGAATTACAATTCTTTCCTAGTCCATCTTCTTTGAACTTTGTAATTTAATTAATTTTTTGTTTATATCTGGATTCCAGCCTTTATTTATATCGTCTATGTGCTCCAAAGAGATGTATATCTATGGATTCATTCTCGAATTCATTCTCACTGTAGACCTGCAAATTTTCAAGGACATGGAATTGAAAAAATTGAAGAAAAACCTTCAAATCAGTTTCAAATAATAATCTTGAGATTAAGAGGCTTTTAAATTTGACCTTACTCAGTTCCCAGGAAAATAGTCAGATTTTTTTAATATTAAGGTTTGCTTCACGTCCAGTGTCTATAGTATTGTCTAGTCTAGTTTTCTGTGTTCTGGACTCTGATACCAGATGAACGTGACTTTTGTTCTGTTATCTGCCTCGGTTTAATTTAGCTCTGGTAGTTTAGTTTGTCCATTGAGTTTAATTGATAAGGTCTTTCGAGTGTCCTTAATTAATCCTGATTTTGATTATTGTCAATGTGAAAATTTATTTATATAGTTCAAAAACATCCAGATAATTTTAAATTTACATGCTTTTGAAAATAGAATTTAACACGAGTTTTCGGTGTAATGGATCCGCGAGAAGATTTTTTAAAATTATTATGCACTTGCAATTTGAAATATAAACAATATGTATATGTATATTGTATACATGTATAATAATGTATGTAGCTAGTTTAAACGAGAGGACAATACCTGGACTAGGAAGCGACAATCTTCAAGCTGCTCTTCATCTCTTTAACAAACTATATCAAAAACATGCAAGTGAATTAGTGCTCATATATTCCTGATATTTCGGATTGATTATTGATTATCTCGATTAATCTTTGCTTCGATTTGTAGACAATCGATTTTAATGTACACTGGTCTCAAATAATAATCCAAAGTACAGAAATCTGATTCACACACACGACACACACACACACACACACACACACGCACACGCATGCACACACAAACTTTGTATTTTATTATCAGAAAATTGCTATCTATACTAATGCTAAACTTAACAATCCCAAGATTTTTCTTTTTAAATATTAAATGTTAAAATTTCATAAAATCCTTTTTTTTTTGAATCACGTAAATTTCTGAATTCCAGAAACAACTCTAAGGCACAAAAATGTTTAGTTGGCTAAGCCGGGAAGACAGCGGGAAGCAAGACCTTTTCGAAAATGTAACTGAGGGTTTGAAGAAGATTTACAAATCAAAGTTGATGCCTCTGGAACAGTTTTATCAATTTCACGATTTCCACTCACCTTTGTTGGACGATCCAGATTTTGATGCGAAACCGATGATCCTTTTGGTTGGTCAATATTCCACGGGAAAGACCACTTTCATAAAATATCTATTAGAACGAGAATTCCCTGGAATCCGCATTGGACCAGAGCCCACTACGGACAGGTTCATTGCGGTGATGTACGATGAAAAAGAGGGTGTTATTCCGGGAAATGCCCTCGTCGTCGATCCTAACAAACAATTTCGACCTCTCTCGAAATTCGGAAATGCATTTTTAAATCGATTCCAATGCTCCACGGTTGCATCTCCTGTACTCAAGGGTATTTCAATTGTCGACACACCTGGAATTCTTTCAGGAGAAAAACAGCGGGTAAATATATATTTTAGATTAGACTTTATTTTAGATTTTAGATTTGAATTCTAATACTTGAAAAATAGTCAGAAACCCCAACACAAGAATCATATAGGTCATAAAAAGCATGTTAATATTCAAATGTACTTGTTTACATATATTACCACTTACAATTAAATTCTTTCGAGTGGTGATCTCATTTATTCAGTAGGGGAGAGTTGGTTATGGTGGCGGTACGGGGCATGGTGGTTATTGCGAATAATGCCCGTGTTTGTTGATTTTTATATTAGTTTTCTACATGAAATGACTTTTTTTGTTGTATCAATCATTTCTGTTTTAAAATACGTATCAGAAGAGTAATTTGGAAAAAACTGTTTTGGCGGAAACAGTTGAAAAAGTCTTCAGCAGACATTAAATATTTACAGCGTATTTTAAAGGACTTGAAGCATAAAAAAGTTATCCTCTAATAGAAGAAGTACTCTTTTAAGCTAGTTATCTTGTGATTTACGTAATTTTAATATTCTTCTTTATGTCTAATAAAAGTGCAGGTTGTTAATAATCAAAGTTTAAAGCATAAGAGCATTTCAATATTAACTTAATAGTCATTTGTGAATGAAGGATAAAAAAGATAATATGAATTAAGGGCATGTGGTAATTACCATAAGAGCAAATTTATTTTCCGCAACTTCAAGCTCACAATAATAAATATTTTTTGCTAAAACTAGGCCATTTACCTCCGTTTCGTTCAGACGAAGGTAAATGGCCTAGTTTTAGCAAAAAATATTTATTATTGCAAGCGTAAAGTTGCGGAAAATGAATTGCTCTTATGGTAAAGTGTCACATGTCCTTAAACGCAATAAAATAGTATTTCAAAATATATTGATCAATGCCTCTTTTGAATTTTCGCGCCTTCTGTATCTGTCGGTAAGCAAGATATCTGTTAAAGGTGAATGCATATTCCTACACGCTGAATAGAATTTTCATGGAGGTTATAACCAGTTATAACTGGGTTTCGCCACATACTTTACGTTTATTGATAAAAAAAACATTCAATTAGTGTTGAATATGTCTTAAATCATTATGAAAATTATTATATTTCATACTTTTTATTCTACAATGTTCAGATGGTTGAAATAAATCGGCAGTAATATGACATCCGCCGTACCCCACTGTATGGGGTATGATGGTGGAAATGTAACACCCATCAATTAATTCAATTTCAAATAATGATAGAGTTAAAAAACAGTTTTGAGTATAATGAGTTGTTCTTTGATAATGTGAGCTTCACATTAAAAAATACAGACATCGAAATTACATTTCATTCATAATTTATAGGACATTTCATTCAGAGCCCGCCACCATAGCCGACTCTCCCCTATACTATCAGTAAATAAGTAAATAATTACATCTTGTTCTTTAAATTGGATTGGACGCTACAAATAAAAAGTAAACGTTGAAAATTGTATTATTAGAAAATGCGAAAAATATTGTCCATGAAGCAATTTATGTAAACGTATAATTAAAAAATAATTTCTAACAGGTGGACAGAGGGTATGACTTCACAGGCGTCTTGGAATGGTTTGCAGAACGGGTAGATAGAATTATTTTGCTTTTTGATGCTCACAAATTAGATATATCGGACGAATTTCGACGATCGATAGAAGCATTAAGGGGACACGATGACAAAATCAGGATTGTTTTGAACAAGGCGGACATGATCGATCATCAACAGTTAATGAGAGTTTATGGAGCTTTAATGTGGTCACTAGGAAAAGTTTTACAGACCCCGGAAGTTGCAAGGGTTTATATTGGATCGTTTTGGGACCAACCACTTAGATACGATGTTAATAGAAGGTTAGTTTACAAATTTTCTTTAATTACAAATTTTCGAGTTTTGGGAATTGAATCCCTTTCGTATTGAATCGTCAGTATATCTTGATAAATGAAATATGAAACTTAAAAGATTAATAATATGTAAATCGGCCTCTTTTATGTCATTAAATGAAAATACATACTAAATTTTTACACAAAATTATTTTTCAGATTATTTGAAGACGAGGAGCAGGATCTTTTCAAAGATATGCAATCATTGCCAAGAAACGCTGCGCTCAGAAAACTAAATGACTTAATCAAAAGAGCGCGTCTAGCAAAAGTAAACACGTATCTAAAATACTTTGTACTTAAAAATTAAATATGTTTATGAAATTCTAATTCTAATAAATTAAAATTTAAGGTTCATGCCTACATAATCAGCGCCTTAAGAAAAGACATGCCAACTGTTTTCGGTAAGGACTCAAAAAAGAAAGAGCTGATAAAAAATCTCGGTCAAATCTACGACCAAATACAACGAGAACAACAAATTTCGCCGGGGGATTTTCCTGATTTAAAAAAGATGCAAGAGAACCTAGCACACCACGATTTCACAAAGTTCAATCTTATCAAACCAAGACTTTTAGAAGTAGTCGATAAAATGTTGGCGGAGGATATTGCCAAATTAATGGCAATGATCCCTCACGAGGAATCATCTTCGTCTTCTGAACCTATCATAAAAGGTGACGATTTATTTTACTTATACTAAGAAATTCAATCTATTTATGTAATTTTGACATATTCATGAGTTTTTTTTTTTACAAACCCTGCATGTAACAATAAAGATATGGCAATTACAGGTGGTGCCTTTGAAGGAGTTGAGGATCAGATCAGTCCTTTTGGATATAAAAGAGGAGAGGGAATTGATGCCGGTGCGGGGGAACCAGAATGGATAGTGAATAAGGAGAGATACAAGTACGATACGATGTTCGAGACTCTTGGTCCATCGGATGGAAAAATTACCGGTGCAGGTTTGTCATTTTTTTATTGGAATTTAACTCTTATTCGAAAGTTTTAAAATGAAAGAATAGAATAATTTTCCACATATTTATCATTGTAGCCGCAAAGTCTGAAATGGTCAAATCGAAGCTCCCTAACAGCGTTTTAGGAAAAATCTGGAAGTTATCGGACATCGACAAGGACGGTTATTTAGATTCCGATGAATTCGCTCTTGCAATGCATTTAATCAACGTCAAAATAGAAGGACACGATCTCCCAACGGAACTCCCAGACCACCTGATACCACCATCAAAACGCGACGTATGAAACCCAAGTTTATACATTTGTTTCTAGGCAAAGTAATGAAAAACATTCTACAGGAAAGAAGTTTAATTTACCAATTACAAATCGCAAAAATATGATGGATATTTTTTAACGGTTGAACGAGAGAAGCATTTCTTTTTACAGGTTTTAGGATAGAAATGATATTTTTGTGAGAAACCACGAAGTAGTATAAGGAGACCAATCCCCGTGTATTGAAAGTGGCCCCATTTTGGGGGGACCCAGAAGTAGAATTTTCACACGCCAACCGATGTCAGCGCTTGTGCAGAAAATGTAGGAATTACGATATCACCATAGTAGCAGACGATAATTTTGTCGTCTGCTACTATGGTAGCAACGCCAACCGACGCGCTGGCGTCGGTTGGTGTGTGAAAATTCAACTTCTGTCACCCCCCAAAATGGGGGCCATTTTCTGTAGAAGCTACCATAGGAGATTGGTCTCCTTATACTATTTCGTGTGAGAAACTATATACATAGTTGAGTTTAATTTCAATTTGAACAACTTGAACGTGGCGAGTTCTTGTATATAATGTCATATTTATCTCAAAAATAGGTACGCTTCATTATTTATGACAATATTTAAATGATATTTAAGGAACTCTCACCGCTTATTACGAAGACTATAATCGAGCAAAACTTTTATATCAGAAGTTGAGTCAATTTTCCTTAAGGTTGCGTCAAGTTTTATAATGTGGAAAAAAACTGAGTGCAAGTTTTTGATATTCATAGTGATTTAAATTCACTAGAATTTGTATAGATTTATATAAATTTGTACGAATTTTCGACGAGTTACCATAAACTTTTTAAAGGAGTAATTCGTTTCCGAACTAGCGAATGGTTTTCTTATTCCATCCAAATCAACGAAGAACCAGAAAGTCTACCAGTGCTGACTTAAAGATTTAGTGAATATAATAATTTTCAAACATTTTTTAAAGAATTTTTGAAACCCAAAGCCATCTGCAAATGTAAATAATTGAAGGCCAATAATCAAGTTATTTTTCCTAAAGGAACAATATTGTACTAGGCAGTTTCTATTATGACACGTAAGTGCAAAAATAATTTTGAAACGCACATATTTTTCTTCATCTCATTTTATTTTCCTCTCATTTTCTGTCTACCCTACTCTTGTGTTTGTACGTAATTATTGTTTACATCACAATTCAATGAGTACAAATACAATTCATGAGAAATAATTAATTATTAATGAGAAGAAGAAGTGAGGGAAGCTTTAAGATTGCTAGCAATCAATATTTTGTACGAGATTTAATATTAATTTTCAATGAAAAATTGAAAGGAGAGATTGTCGAGTGTTGTCTTAAGGGCATGTGGTAACTACCATAAGAGCAAATTTAGTTCCTCAAACTTTACGCTCGCAATAATAAATATTTTTTTGCTAAAACTAGGTCATTTACCTCTGTTTCGTGCAGATAGAGGTAAATGGCCAAGTTTTAGCATAAATATTTATTATTGCGAGCGTAAAGTTGGGGAAGCTAAATTGCTCTTATGGTAAAGTAGCACATGCACTTAAATTAATTATTCCTGTTTGGAGTTTTTTGGTGGCATGTTCAGACGATTTTTTCACTTCCTTAGGAGAGAGACTGGTAGTTGAGAATTAAATTGTTCACCGAGAAGTGAATTTGTAAACTTAAGGAAGTGAAGAGTGTATTTACACACAAGAGAAATATTAAGTAGTAAAATAAGTATTTAAATGTAATATTTAATGTTTTATAATTTTAAGCGCAGCAATTCCTGCTTGAACCGGATTTTTTTTCACGCGTTGCATTTAAAAAATTGAGATATTCTACGCAGATTGAAAAAATTCTTTTTGCTGTTGTTCAATTTCTTTTAATGTATATTTTCAAAATAAAATGGTGCAATCTGAACCAATTGAAAATTGTGGATTCAAATTTACGTATTACATGGAGGATGGAGTAGTCAAACAACCACATATATTGGGTCGGTAAAAAAGAGTGTCATCTATTATCGTGATTGTTACAGGCATGTTGCTGTAAC
The DNA here is from genome assembly GCA_032275165.1 of Synergus magnus. Lineage (NCBI taxonomy): Eukaryota > Metazoa > Arthropoda > Insecta > Hymenoptera > Cynipidae > Synergus > Synergus magnus. The sequence goes on from JAUESH010000037.1 coordinate 2,151,806, forward strand.
AATGCGTTGTTCCTCGACAAATTAGGAACTTCAATTTGAATTCAATTGTCGGGGCAAACAAAATCACGATTGATATGACTCTTGCATTGGTGAGTGTAAATCGCTTTTATAACCATTTTTACCTGTTTTTAATGGTTAAATTAATGTTTTTTTTTTTTGTAAAAATCATAGGCTTCAACCTTTAATGATTTTCATTTCATGTTTGTTCAAATTAAAAAATTGAACGCGTTCAAAGTGGAAATAGTTTTAAATTACTGTTTTAAACAAATCCAAGAAAATGTCCAAACATTCGTAATTCCAAATATATCGAAAAAAAAATTAAACTTTCGCTACTTATTTAAAAAGAGTTACCCAACTCTGTAAAATACGAAATGTCAATTAATACTATACAATTCTTACCTCTTACGCAATTTACAATTAAATCATAATAGATCGATTTAATTGAGATGACCCGGCCCTTTCTTAGATTATATTACACATTTACGTCCAACGTGTCTATATCAATATAAATCTGGTTTTAAATTGATCAATTCTTCATACTAAATAAAATAAATAGTACTGGAAGTAATCTCCCTCATAAAGCAATTAAAAATTTAAAAGGATACAAAATTTAATATAATCAGAACCCCTCTATATCTGCATTTATAAAAATGGTTAAATACATATATAATTCTAAATTAAATCTTTCATCTCTAAATATGAGACAAAAACTTTTTTATTAAATGAATTAATATTCTCAGAGTATTTTGTTTAAATTAAAAGTTTATCTTAAAGCTATATTAAAAAAAAAAAAAAAAAAATTAGTTTCGATCGGAATCTGGTCTAGAGTGAAAATAAGGGGAATTGTGTGGAAGGGTGGAAAGGTTGAATAACAAGATTGCGCCTGCGAAGTGATAAGCAATGCTGCCTGGTTGCGCAGTGGTCAGTCGAAAAGTCCAATCCGCAATGCTGCGCGGTATGAGTTTTCGTAATTCGACCAACAATTTAATGAATAATATAAAAAAGCAACGCGTGACCTACATATTTCTGAATTTATCCAAAATTACAAATTAATTGAAGCTGTCGAAGAAAATGATAACGAGTGACAATGAAACTCAATTTGACAATAACGTTTTGTTTGACAAATGACAATAATAATAATAATAATAATAATAATAATAATAATAATCGAGTCAATAATTTGAATTGTTAATGATAGTGAATTGATATTTCATAATCTGAAAGGCACACATTTAAATAATAGGGTAAGCTATGAAATCGATGCAAAACTAGACTTAGCTTATTTATGATACGATATTAAAAATAATTTACTTTGAAAATAGAATAGCTAATATTTATTTAATAAGTTTTTATATCACAATCTTAAATTGAATAAAATCATTAATATTCAATAGATGATTATGAAGTATAATTAACATTTAAATTTGTATTTAACAAAGAATATAAATAGTTAACATTTTATATAATTTTATATAATGCACCTTTATATATTTGCGTAAATTTCTGGATATTCGAAATGTGCAAAAAAAATAAAGACATACTATATCACGCGTGCTCTAAACCTCTTAGGTCGATGCTCCAGTTTTTATTCACGTCACTATATTATGAAATCAGAACAAAAACTTATTTTCTTAAAATCAAAGACCCGCACATCTTTCAAAATAATATAATAGCAAAATTGAAAGTTAAAATGAAATTAAAGATATATCTAATTATGTATCTAAATTAAAATTCGTTTTTCCCCATAGGGTAAAATTTATGAAAATAAAAATATTACTAAAGTTTTAATATTATTTTCATTCTAAGCAATATATTTAACTAAAGCAATAAGATAGTTATCTTTTGCTATATATAATATTTTTTATTTATTATTATTTTTTAATATATTAAATTAAAATTGGTAAAGTTAAAAAATTAAAATCAAGTGAAAAAATATTATCCCCGTTTCGAAGCCAAATGGAGTTTCAATCGAATGCAAATTAGAATAAAATATTTTAAGTGGTGAGGTAATTTAATGTACCTACCAAGACTATCATTGAAGGATGTGCGTGAATAGAAAGTTTCAAAGAAGAACCAACGCAACAGCAGTTGGTGAAGAAAAAGTCGTTGTCGAAAAACGCGCTACGCGCAGTGAAACATACATAATACATAAACAATACTGCCTAGTTGAAATTAAGCACCTTTCTGAACTAAGAAATAACATTGGATCAATAAAAAAATATTTAACTAAAAAAAAGTATGACATAAAAAAAAGTTAAAAAGTCTCATGGACTCTATAAATTTGTAGTTTATATATTTAATATCGATTTTACATTCATTTTGACTATGAAGAAGCAAAAAAAATTTTTTATTATTTTTATTTAATTTATTATCAATTTCTGATATCCGTTTCAGCCTCGAGTGTTATAAAATGTATTTGCTACCCGAAATCCATTAAAATCGACATTATAAAATTGCGTAATAGGATAAAAGTGGAAAAAAGTAAAAACTAACAGCTTAGGTATTAGTGTACCTGTTCATTGCTTTTGACTTTGGACAATGCGCGAGTGATGATACTGGTGTTTTTTTGATAGAGGATTGAATATGATTTTTGCAACACGAAGAATAACAGAGGCGTCAACCGGCGTCACAAAGTCGGCCACCCGCTTCTACAATATCACATCTCAAGGTATCACTAAGTTTTTAAAAAAGATTTAATAGAAAATATAATTACTTGCTAATTTTAAAAACTTTTGAGATGGTATTCAATTAATTAGTGATTACATAAGTAGATTACACAAGATTATGCGGATGGGTCATATTCTAATTAATTCGTTCAATTGTGTGGCCCGTAAACACATTAAAGTTGTTCGTGCATTGCATTGCAAACTATTGAACCGCATTGCAGACAATACTAATCTCGATCACTCCACTTATTATGTATAAACAATTAATTTAACTAAATCTCAAAATTAGACAATTTCAATATAATCAACTTTTTCAGTAATCTTTTCAATAATTTAACCGAAAAATATGCTTTATTAATGATTCTTAAAGGTGAAATGAAGGTCAACCCTAACTTCGAGATCGGTTTAGAAATTGAAAATGGATTCGAGATAGCCAGTAGCTCAACCCTAGCAACCAATCAAGAAAGCCAAGGAGTTGCAGCCCTCCTAGTGATGTTGGCTGTCCTCTGCTTTATTTTTGCTTACTGCTGTTGGGGGGCACCCTTTTGTAGGAATCTCTGTAAAAAATATTGTTGTTGTCATTTGGAAGATCCTGAAATCGATGTTCGATTCGCAAACAATGATCAGGGCATGGTTGCCACTCCTACTATAATCCTTCTACCTCATGGAAGGATGTTAGTTGTGGATGGAACAGTTTTTAGTCAGTTCCAGGCTGACAGCACAGGCAAGTGATGTGAAGTTGAAACTATCAAATTCAATGTAAAAAGACTATTTTGCTTTATTTTTCTTATTTATTTAGGATTGGATCTAGTTGAACTAGGTGAAAGTGTCATCAGATCCCAAAGAAATCCAAGGACTGTAACTCGTCATCAGCTGCAAAGTAGTCAAGGAAGTGTCCTGACAACTGACGGAGAGTCTCAAAGTAAAGATAGCACTTGGTCCCTAGCTGGGTTTCCACCCCCAACTTACGAGAGTATTTATGGAAAAGAAGAAGGAGTAATTCCCCCTTCTTATTCTGATATTCTTCTTCATAGGTAGATTTCAAATTAAAATTTAAGAATTCTTTTAATACAAATTAGATATACCTACATTAAATTTTTTCAGATTCGCTACACTGCCTTACGACATAGACATGCGAAACGCTTACAACGGAAGCAAAGAAGAACTCGAGATACATTCCCTCGGAAGTGGGAGCTGTCCCCACATAATACAAAATCCAATAAACAATCCCTACTCAATGGCCAATAATTTCTCGGGTCAAAGCATCGCATGTGCAAATCTATCTCGAAATCCTTCCCTCGTCAGTAATCCTCTCAACGATTACTATCTAAACAACGAAATGGGATGTCTTCAAAATGAACAAGATATCCCCCGAGTCAACAGCCATCTCAACATCAACACAATCTCTTCCCTTTACAGTCGAGTCACTACTTCACATTCAGGAGATGAGCTAGAATTCTCCAGAAACGAGAGAAGACATCGACGGTCTGCCTCAAGGGAAAATAGTTTTCAAAACGAGATTATTAACACAAGAAATATTGTCAGGTACGAGCCTGAATCGAACTTCAGACTGGAAGTCGATCAAAGATTTCGAAATTCAGAAAATGAAAGGAATCGAGAAAATCTGGATGTCAGATATAGCGTTAGAACAACGAGAGAAGGAAATTTAATCAGTAGACCTAGATCTGAAATTGATTTAGTTGATTCTGAGGAACCGAGTGATTTTCAAGTTCTGGCTGATATTCGGGAAAGCCGAGTGTAAGGGCATGTGGTAATCAGGGGCGCCAACCCCTGGGGGGCAGGTCGGGTGACTGTCCGACCTCTTTCAAGAGGAGGGTGGGGGTCCAGAGATGTATTATGTATAAAAAATAATAAAAAATAGTAAAATTTAAAAAGAAGGAGAGGGCTTGCTAATGGATTTCCGCTAGTTTCACCCGACCTACTTCAAAAAGGATTGGCGCCACTGGTGGTAATTACCATAAGAGCAAATTTAGTTTCACCAAACTTACGTTCACAGTAATAAATATTTGTCGCGAAAATTAGACAATCTACCTCCGTTTCATACAAATGGAGGTAGAGTACCTAGTTTTAGTGAAATATATTTATTATTGCGAAAGTAAAGTTGGCGAAACTAAATTTGCTCTTATGGTAAGTGACATATGCCCTCAAGTTAATAAAAAAAAAGAAAAAAAAATAAGAATAAGGTGCTTTCTCATTTGCAAGGCTTTCAAAATTTCATTGCAAAGATTTTATGCATTTGATCGCTATTCAAATTTTATCTCTGCAAGCCCATATTTAGATACTCTCAAGATTTGTTCTTTGTAAATTTTGATTTCCTTAAGGGCATGTGATACTTTACCATAAGAGCAATTTATTTTCCGCAACTTCACGCTTGCAATAATAAATATTTT
>JAUESH010000037.1:2175063-2185560 GCA_032275165.1 Synergus magnus
TATATATTTGATGTAAAGAATAAAAAATTTTTTAATCTTTGCATTGAAAAAAAAATTTATTTAGATGAAGTAACGACATTTTCTGGAATTTTACTTCTGGCTGGTTACATGGTACTTGATAGTTTCACGAACAATTGGCAAGATGCTCTTTTCACCGAATATGGAGTGACCAGCGTACAAATGATGTGTGCTGTTAATATGTTTTCCTGTCTTTTGACAGCAACCTCTCTCGTTCAACAGTCAACTTTCACCTATTCCCTAAATTTTATGGCCAAGGTAATATCAGTTATTCATTAATGAAAAGAATATGATTTTAATAGAAAGGAAAAAAACTTATTTTAAGATTTATGTCCATAAAATTCTAGTTATTTACTTATTTCTAAAGATGAAAAATATCTTTCAGAATCCGAGATTCGTTATGGATTGTCTATTAATTTCAATTTGCTCGGCTAGCGGACAACTATACATTTTTTATACAATTTCTAAATTCGGTGCTGTAACATTTGTAATTATTATGACAATAAGACAGGTACGTGAAACACAAGATTAAAATTTATAATATATAGAATTTGTCGGTAATATATTCTCTCCCTTAAGGCCATGTATTAGTTGTCTGATTCCTATCTTACGGGTTTTTATTTTCTCATGTATCTCACGAAAAAACAAATCAATGAAATGCATTTTACGTGGGTCACTCCGAAAGTTTTGTCATTAGGAATATTTTAGGTATGCCAGGTGGATTACGCACATGTATTAAAAAAATTTGATGTTTCTATGGACGACAGCTAAAATCAGTACGAAAAAATATAAATTTGTTTGTTTGAGGCATCGTTTAAAATTTATTAAGTGTCTTAAAAGAAATGGATTTATTTCCTTTCATACATACTTGATAAATTTTAAATGATGCCTGAAACAAACAAATTAATATTTTTTCGATCTGATTTTTGCTGTCGTCCATAGAAACATCAAATTTATTAAATACATATGTGACCTGCCGCGAAGAAAGGGACCTATCGCGCCAAAAATCGATTTTCAGGTTTTTACACCAATCGATAGTTTTTGAGTTGCTCTTTCATTTGAAAAAATAAAAAAAAATTAAGTTGATTACTTTTTTTGTTATTAAGCTACAAACCATGAGCTCACCGTATGGTGCCTGCTTGCGGACTCGGCTACGATCGCCCGTCCTGTAAAATTTTGCTTTGGCGCGATAGGTCCCTTTCTTCGCGGCAAGTCACATATGCGTAATCCACCTAACATACATAAAACATTCCCATTGACAAAACTTTCGGAGTCACCCTCGTACAAAACACATAAACGTTCTTTATTATTTTCCTTACGTTTGTATGCTATGAAAATTTCTTTATTTATTAGTTTTTTAATGAGATGCGTGAAAAAATAATTTCGGTAACAATTCACGTGACCCACTTGGTACATGATCTTAAGGGCATGTGATACTTTACTATAAAAGCAATTTAGTTTCCCCAATTTTACGCTCGCAATAATAAATATTTTTTCCTAAAATTAGGCCATTTACCTCCGTCTGTACGGAACGGAGATAAATGGCCTAGTTTTAGGAATAAATATTTATTATCGCGAGCGTAAAATGGGGGAAACTAAATTTCCTCTTATGGTAATTACTAGATGCCCTTAATACTATATAAGTTTTGAAAATTTAAAAACATTTAATCATGAATTCTATACAATTTTTAATTACTAAGTTTTCTATACTCAATATGTTTTGCATTTCTCCCGGAGATATTTTTAATCTCTATAATATCAATTACAATCTTATTGTAAATTTATTTTGAATTTTTTATAAATAGAAATGCATATTAATTTTTCCTGTTCGCAGGGTTTGGCAATTTTACTCTCTTGTTTGGTATATCACCACCCAATCACAATGCTTGGTATCTTCGGAATATTTTTAGTATTCTTGTCGGTTTTCCTCCGAATTTATTGCAACACCAGACTTCGATCAATCAAGAGACGCAAGGCAGAAGTGAATAGTATAAAAAGATTGAGTCAGTAGACATGAACATATTTAAAATTTTCATTTAATTTATAACTCTCTTTTGATACATTGTAAAAATATAATTAGCTATTATATTTTGGTTTCATAAATCCATTTCTTTCACTATCCTGTACGAATATACCTACATTAGGCTTTGAGGAAAAAATTGATATTGTTATAAAAAAAAATTGAGTTGAAATTAAACTCAAATTTGAAATTTATATACATATAATTTCAAATTATCTCGTATATAAATCTATATATTATATATAGGTGACGCGATTCGAGAAAAGGGACCTACTAGGCAAAAGTGAAATTTTATAGGGCGAGCGATTGAAGAAATCTCGAGCTATAGGCACGCGTGCAAAAACTCTTTTTCAATAATTTATATCTTGTGAAATAATGTAGATACAAAATTTCTGATTGCTCCTCTAAAAAGATCAGTTAAAGAACTTATAGAATCCATCATAATCCAAAAATTGATTTTTTGCCTAGTAGGTCCCTTTTCTCGGATCGCGTCACATAGGTTTATTATTTAGCAAATTTAAAGATATCTTTTCAAAATTAGAATGATGGATTTATGAAGTAAATTTGGCCAGTTTTTGAAGCTGTGTGTATTATTTTCAGTTCCGCTACTCGTTGCCACAACGTGGCAACTGTTTGTGAATTCTTTGGGGAAAATGGATTAAACAAACCCAGTTTTTATACTATTTATCACTGTCACATATAGCAAAAATTGTTTACCGAGTCAATGTTATGTATGTTCGTACCCTTCATGTATCCCTTCCTGCGCAAAACAAAAAAATATGAATGTTTCTTACGTATTTTCCGTTCTGCGCAACAAGGCATGCATGAAGGGTATTTTACAAGATACAGAAGAACTGTTATATTAATTTAAGAATTACATAACAATCAAAATGTAGCAAAAACTGGGTTTGTTCTGTTATTTTATCGAAGGTTTTACCTTTTTTACCCTCAATAATCTCAGATTCGACAACAATGGGTATGTTTTTTGAATGCCTACTGGAAGCGTGAAACTAAAAATTTCTAATAAGGACATGTGTTACTTACCATATGATCAAACGTATGAGCAAATTCAGATTACCCGGGTTTTTTCCACAATTTTTACTTTTTCAAAAAAGTAATAGTGCATAGACGTAAAGAACGTAAAAAAGGACGTGTGTGCACTATTATTCTGTTTAAAGTAAAAATTATGGAAAAAAATCCGGGTAATCTAAATTTGCCCCATATGGTAAGTAACATGCCCATGACATAATTTTGATTTTGTACATAATATCCAAATTGTATACATATTTTAATTTTGTGAGACATATCATAACCAGAAAACCGAGAAAATGAATCCTCAATTTAGAATAGTTACCAATTTCATTTGCATCAAATGAATTAATCTCGATATTAGTGATTCATTTTTTTTAATTGTTCCAGAGAGATGAAATAAAATCGCTTTTGAAATTGAGGAAAAATTGTCCGTTTTACTATAAATCTATAAATATAAAAGGAAATAAATTTTCAGATATATAGTTTAAATCAATTTTAGAATATAAATTTCTGTTATGTTTATTGAATATATAAGTACAAAATATATATAAAAATACCATTTTCTGCATCGATACTACATCGAAATAACGAAAAGCCTTCGTAGAAAATTATAATAATTTTTATTACAGACACTAAACTACATATTTTTGTTAAAGTATTTGCTACATTTTTACTGGTCTTTTTTTCACAAAAGTAAAAAAGAAAATAATAGTAACTCTAAATTAATAAAGGAATTAAACTTTAAGTTTCTCTCATTTTCTAATCGTTCTTTTGGAGAGTCGAAAGCTAATGTTAAAGTAAGGCACAGTTTCTGGACTTATTAAAAATGGAAAAATTGGTAATTTGTTAATCCGTAGAATTTCGAGATAGATTTTAAGACTATTTACAGAAAGTTGGTCGCCTCGATTAAAATCTTAAGTACGAAGCAGTATTAGAGCATCATGTAAATGTTGAAAGCTATTTCAATTAAGGAATCGGGAGAGCGAAATCAAAGTTAAAAGCAAACTTCCGCGCTCTCTTTTTATTTTTGTTAGCTAGCTAATAAAATTTGTACGTATGTAATATCAGTCGCGAGAGACGAAAAGAAAGTAGGAAAATGCGAAATAATTCTAAATTAAGAGTATTCAAACTAATTAATGTAGTTTAACTTAATGTTGAAATACTTGAACACCCAACTTTGTTGTTTCTCCAATAAGAAAAGTTTACAAATTTGAAAATATCTTAATTGAAATCAATTAATTCAATGCAACGAAACTTATCTAGTCATGGACACTCTTTATGAATCGAAATAATGACGGAGCTTAGTGGATACAAAATTTATCGTGCAAAATAAATTTCTCCGTCGATCACCCATTATTTTTTTGTTTTGCACAGCTTACAGATAACCCAAAAGGTATAATTGCAATATCATACCGAGCGGAAGACAACTTTGAGCGACTTTCGACAAAGCAGAGCTTATTTTTAAATATTATACATTCTAGAATAATTTGGAATGAAAATTTACAACGAATTCAAAACTTTGATCTGATAATATTCTAAAATTTCTTTAAAATACTCAGAAAAAAAAAAACGAAAATGCGGCTGATTTCAGTCAAAAGGAAGTGGAGAATAAGTATTTAAGATTGCAGAAACAAATTTGTCCCTTAAAAGCCGAAAATACTTCCTGTAAATGCACCTGACTTGTCATCACTACATTTATTGTTATAACCTGCCTTATCCTAGGAAATTGTAGAAAATCTAGTCGATGATTTTAACGAAATAGTTTTAGACTAATAAATAGTCTTACCTAACTCACTGCTCTATCTGAAAAAAAAAACAAATTTCAAATTTAGTATTTTATTCTTTTATACATATTTATCATTTAAATTGGTATATTAAATTAAAACCTACTTCTCAGGAGCAGCGACGATTGGCAGTGTTTTTAGTCCCTTGATAAGAATCCCATTTTGATTAAACTTTAAGAAGTTTCTATTCAACTCCCCGCCATTTGTTAAAAGAAGAATTGCACTCTGCTTTCCATTTTGCATGAGATTTATCGTCTGTGTTTCCTTTCCAAATAGAGTGATCTTTCCATCCTTTGTGATTTGGAAAGCCGGTTGATTTTGAAACTGAGAAATTGGAACTCCATATGATTCAACTCTGACCTTTTCCTTCTGGTTCAAATTTGAATTAAAGACCGATTCATTTTGCAAATTGTGTTCGTTATTATCTAAAAAGGATTCCGCATAATCTGCAATTTCTTTAATTTCAGGATTTGTCTCTCCTTCCTCGTCTTTTATTTCTACGGAATCCTGAATATTCTCATAATCCATAACTGACTCGTTTGGACAAATTTCTTCTTCAACTTCCACTTCTTCGTCTTCCTCCTCCTCCTCCTCCTCCTCCTCTTCTTCTTCTTCTTCTTCCTTCTTCACCCCTTCTTCTTCTCCTTCTTCACTGATGTTGAAACAATCTGATTGTTGAATAGAAATTTCTTTAATGTTCAAGGCCTCATTAACAAATGGACTTTCACTTTCCAACAAATGATCTTCATTTTGATTACTGCAAAAAATACTGAGAGACGAATCTTGATCAAAATTTTGCGACTCAGATCTGCCTGGATCCTGAAAATTTAATAAATAATTTTCAGATATAAATGATAATTTAAAATTTAAATTGTTTACTCGAAAAATTGAAATTAATTTTAAAAATCGCACCTTGACTTCCTGGACGACATCAATATCTTCCAAAATTTCTTGCTCCGATAATTCAGGATTTTCCTGATATCCTAAAATTTCTTCCTCAACACTTTGTATTTCTTTTTCGAACTCATCGACGTTATAAAGCTCCTGACCTCCATTAAAATTTTTCTCGTAAAAAATCTGACTCTCTGTCCTTGCGATTTCCAAGTCCTCCTCGACAGTTCCGTCTAGAATGACCGATTCGTCCACCTTATTGCAAACGTCTTCAGTGATTCCCTCGTATAAATGTCCGGAGTCAAACCCTTCATTTTCAGTTACTACCTCAGTCTCAATGAAATCAGTCTTATCAATTTGAGAATTGTCATTTCCAATCTCGTAATTATTGTAGTTCTCTTCCTCCTTGAGTGTTTGCATAATATTTTCTGTCATCCAGACGGTTCCGTTGTCGTTAACAAATTCATTGTAATCTTTATAATCTTGATTCTCACTATCTTGAATGTCACAGTTCGAATCTTCGTACTGTAAAATTGCGTCAGGTGCGATCATATCCTCGTCGATTGTATTCTCCATCGATGAATTTGGCTTTTTCTTACGGCTTGTGCGAACCTTTTGAAAATCTTCTTCTGAAAGGTGGAGCAACTCACCAGAGGTTGTTAGAACTTTTCCATGACGCGTTTTTAAGTGGCGCTTATAGGTGTTTCGAGTTTTAAATCTAGAAATTAAATTAAAATTTGATATAATTCAATTATTCAGAATTGAAAAAATTTAAGTCTGAAATGAATTTTGAAGGTTGCCAGAGCATATGAATATATATTTATTTATAACATTGATTCTTACCTTTGACCACAATCTTCGCAACCAAAAGGCGCTTCTCCGGTATGTCTTCTCCTATGTTCTCTGAAGTGTGACGGATGTCTGAATTTCTTACCACAATCCGCACAAGTGAATCTCGTCTGATTTTGATGAATCAACATGTGATATTTTAAGCTATGCCTTCTCGTAAAGACCGATCTGCAAATTCTGCACTCGTAGGGTTTGATTCCTGCATGACTTCTATAATGAGAAACCAGGGTCGTCGGGGCTGTAAAAGTTCTCGGAGGGTTGCAAATTCGGCACTGGAGATTACTGCCAGTCGGATTTCCCTTTTTTTTTATTCGCTCCATTAAGAGAAGGGCCATTTCCTTCTCTTCTCTACTCGTGCCGATAAACTTTGCCTTTCCCTTCGGTTTTGCAGGTTGAGGAACTTCCATATTTCTGGCGTAAACTTCCTCTATCTGAACCGGATCTTTATGAAAGAGAAACAAATCAAAGTAAAGAATAAGTATTAACACTGAATTGAAAGTTATTATTATCAAACCGAAAGGTGTACATTATTTTTAGGTGGGTCTTATTTGTCTTTTCGAAGATAAATTATTTTTTAAAATTACTCTTTCAATTAGGAAATTTATTTAAATGTTTTTAATTACCTGGAAGGTAAATTGGTTCTTGGTTTATCTCCTCTGCTTTATGGGCCACGTAGGAAACTTCTCTCATGTGAACACCGTCACTCTGTACCACCATTAACATGATCTAAAAATAAATACATTGGATGTTATATAATCGAAACAAGAATCTAGTCAAATTGCGCAGGTTAAGGCTCACGCACACCCAGAAATTTTCATAGCTTTTTGTATATTTAAAATTTCAATCAAGATATAGTGTTATAAAAAGAAGAAAAAGATGATTTTATACACTAATCAAATATAATTTAATTTGTATTGAAAAAATAAAAGAATTATTTTTACTATAATAATAAGACAAAAATTGATTATAATAAACAAAAAGTGCTACAAAAACTGGAAATAGTAAAGAATACTTTACTAACATTTTCTTCGGAAGGTTTTCCTTCAATATTGCTGTTAATGTTGACAGCGAGATTTTCATCAGTTTCCCTGTCTTTTGTGGCTTCATAATAGCTGTGATCTCCTAAAACTTTGACGTCCACCTGTTCCTTTTTTGAATCTTTATCATTTGGATTCTCAAGTTCAGAGAATTTTAATTCGTTGGTGAGAATTTTTCGTAGGTAATTCGTAGACTTGTCTGATTTTATCTCTTTGTTCTCTTTATTCAAAGTCTCTTGTGGTTTTTTTGTCCGGTTTATTTTACCTTTCTTATTTTGTAGGTTTGTCTTAGACTTTTTCTGTGTCACTGCTGTCGCTGTGAACGAAGAATCTGAAATAAAAAAATCAATTTTTAATATTCAATTATACTTAAACATTTCTTATGCTATTTTGATGTTTTAGTATGTGTGTTGAAAATACAAATTATTTCTTACATGCTTCTTTATTAGATTTTAAATATTCCAAATGATCTTCGAGGTGAGCTTTTATAGACATTCGAGCTCTTCCTTCGCTAGCAAAACTTGTATATTTTTGTTCGCAATCTGGTAATAATGCACAAACGTATGAATACTGTCGCTTCAATTCATCACTCGTGAATATCGAAAACTGTTTGACTAATTGTGTTGCAGGCATGGAAATCAATTGAAACATATCGAAAGTAAAATCTTGATTTTTCCGTTTCACGGTTTCAGATTTGACCTTATTTTTCCTCGTAACTGTCATTGCACCCTGTTCTTTTTCTGAGTGAAGTGTTTGTGATGCTACCTCGGCCAACATATCAAGTAAAGCGGCTGGACTGTCTCTTCCAACATTTTCTGAAAACAAAAAGATAGTCAAAAATCGATATACATTTTACATGCATTTATTGAGACAGTATTACTATCTTTAAGGCAAAAACAGAATACATGTAGCGTAAGAGCACCGGTTATTGGCACTGCGATTTAATTGTTGGCACCCCCCTCTAATTTGCTTTAAACGATAAAAAAAATTAAAATATTCTACATAGTAATAGATATTTCATTTTAATAATTGTTGGGTAAGATCGGTTAGATGGGGAATTTAATTTTGAGGTTAGAATTTTGATCAAACACCCTTAAGGGGTGTTTATGAATCCTTATGAATATGAATCCTTAATAAGGATTCATATTCTAATCTCAAAATTCGATTTCCTCATTTTACTCAACAAATATTATAATTAGATATTTCTTCGCACTGTAACGGTACTCATTTTTTCAATAGAATAGCGGGTACAGAGTGAATAACTCCCTAAGTCAATACTTTTTTTCTAAAATGGAGAAACGGAATTTTTTTAGTTAGATTTCGAATTCTTTATTTTACGCAAAAAGTATTAAAGTAAAAGTTTTTTTTTTGGCTCTATAGGCGTACTTTTATCTCGTAAAAGAATTTGCCTGCAGAGGGAAAAGTTTGGCACCCTTTTTTTATTTTTTTATAATTTTTTTGTTTCATAATAAAATCAAATGAAAGTGAATATGGATTAAACACCATTTCTCTACGTATGTTTTCTTAGTAAATTTAATCTAAACGCTTCTCACAAATTATATCAAATTATTGTTTATTTGTTTGGTATTAATAATTAATAGCTGCAGTTCTACAGGCTTCGGGATTACTGTGCTCGACTCAGTATTCCCAATAGGCAGTGTTGCCGGAGAAGGACAACGCAATTATGTTCCAGCGCATTCTAGCGGCGGAACGAATTTTACCCGGACAAATTTGAAAATTTTCCGGACATTTTATAACTTTAAAATAAACTCAAATTTCCAAAAAAAAACATAGTTTTTAAAACTTTTAATTAAATAATTCTTATTTATTAATGTAAAATAAGTTGAAATTCTTTAACTAGTTTGTATTTAACGTTTTTTATAATCGGATTATATTATTGGATTATATTACTTTCTGAAACATTTTCTAAAAAATCAAATTGAACCTAATTTAAATGGATCGTTCCGATCCGTTTCGGCATTTGTCGATTTCCTGAAAAATTCCCGGCAATATCGAAATTACCCGAAAACCGGGAAATTTCCTGGTCATCGGCAACACTGAATACGACCCATACATAATATATATATATATATATATATATGGCATGGCGGGAAGCACGAAGCAGAGAAAATGCGTCCGTCACGAAACGTCAAAACCATTTTGGGCTAGGTCATGACGTGATTGTATCAAACTCTCTAAAATGTCAATACTTAACATTTGTCCACTCTAGAAACAAATTTTCAAAAGCTACTAATACAATTCACTCTTTTTCATTTTTGCAGCCAATATGTTATCACGAAAATTATAAATCCAGAAAAATAGTGACGTTTGGCATCCCCACCATCATTTCTCATAACAAAGCAGTTTGACAACGCCCGGATATTTCGAAAACAACATTTTACCCCTTTCCTCCAAACAAAATAAATGTAGAAAAATGATAATCTTATTTAAAGTATCAATAATTATGTCTAATTTATCGCGAAATCGTCGAAAATGTCAACATTATGGTCGAGGCTTACGACTTTAGATTTTAAACTAGCAGACGCCATGGGGACGCGCAGCAGACGGATTTTCGAGATATGTTTTGACGTTTGCACCTACGAACTTATTTTTCGCGGCCGTTGACAACAAAAAGTATATATTGAAATTTTTTACCTCCATCGTAGAAATTCGGTGCATGCTTAAAGGCGTTTTTTGTATCCATCTTCACTGTCTAGAGAACTTGGCTCCACTACATTCCAGTAGCCATCAAACGGCTCCCCTTCTACACTCACTCTACTATACATACCTCTTTAAGGGCATGTGATACTTTACCATAAGAGCAATTTATTTTCCGCAACTTAACGCTTGCAATAATAAATATTTT
>JAUESH010000037.1:2250499-2261498 GCA_032275165.1 Synergus magnus
ACTCAAATGTGATTTTTATGAAACTTTTCAACGTTTTTTCATGAACTTCTCTATATATTTTATAGAACTTTTTTAAAATATAAGGTTTACAGAACTTTTGTAGAGTTATTCTAGAACTGTTCTACATTAAATACTGAAAGTTGTACATATAAAATTTAAAAAATCTGTTCCAGGTTCGCTCTTATCCTCTACTTTTTTTTTCCGTGTACTTGAACGGCCCCTATTGGATAAATCGTCGCATAGAAATTTGTGAATGAATCGCTATGGCGATATACAGTCATCGGCATATATGCCTCGAACATTTTTCATATTCGCATCTCACTCCCTCAAATTTGAAACAAACAAGATGGAGTGAGAGACATGTGTTAAGGCATATGTGACGATGACTGTACATGTTATGTGCCTTAATCGATTAAGAAACGAAACTTGGAGAAAACATTGCACACATACGTCTCCATTTCTCCCAGAAAAGAGCATTCATGGAAAGCCATGTTTTTTCTTCCCTTCTCTCCATATATGGACGCCATGTAAGTTATTCACTGGTTCACAGATTGGAAATATTACACGAGAAATAAAAAAAAAAATCGGTGAAACACATTCTTATCACACGTCGCGGTTAGCAACCTTTATAAGTATGTCAATAATTATGTCTCTTATCATTTTATCTGTATCACGCGTTATTTGGCTCCAAATTTATAGAATTTTCGATTTTTCAAAAAAAATTCAAAAAGTCGTTATGCCAATATATTATAAGATGCGAACCTTGTGTTTTTCTTGTTCTTTGTTAAGTCGTTTTTGCCCTAAAAAATATTCACTCATTTTTGCTTCGACGATTTTTTTATCCGCAGTTAAAGCATAAACATGATAAAATTCAGTTATGGTCTAGTGTCTGCTTTTTCAAATGTGCCGTAAAAACTCTTACAATTTTTTTTTAACTGTGTTTTTCAATATCTGCATCATAAATATATTATGATTTTTTTGTTTTGTTGAGAATTGGAAATATTTCAGTAAAACGGGCCATACTGGCTAAGACCCGAACAGTTCCTGACTAGAACTTCTTGGTTCTTTTATTCGAATCAGGGCCCAACTAAAACCTGGTTAAAATATAAGATTGGGGCCTAACTAGACGTGCATAGATTTTCTAGTCACAAAGAATGGAAAATCCTAACAGGGCCTTAACGGGTCCTGACTAGAACTTACTATTCCAGTTATTCTAGCGAGGATCTGACCACCGCCCTAATTAACATGGGATAAATGGGGCGATTTCTACATGGGATAATGTAAGGCCAAAAATCTGGTTCTCATGGCATAAACGTATTATATAATACCCTATATTTTGTGTGTGGTCCTTTCAAGTAGGAGTAAGGAAGTGAGGTCGTATACCGTGATGTCAACGGCCTTGCAACTGCTTTCACCTTGCCTGTATAGATTTGCTCGATGAACGTATATGATGTTATAGCACTAATTAGCACCTGCCTATACATCTCGTATTTCTTGAGCTCTTCGTCCTTCTAATCTTTATTTCCTCGCGCGAGATCTTCTGAACTCGCAAACACAAAACTCACACGTCAATATATGTACAGGCTGTAAAACATAGTCATACTCATCCATGTGTGTACGAATACCAAGAAATTAGAACACAGAGAGTCGCTTCCTCTATACGTCCTCAACCTCCTCAACATCTTCAACAATCTCTACTTTCGTGCAGAAATTCACTTATTACCTGACCCACACCACACGTCCCGATTTCCTAGACTACGCAAATGAAGGGTAGGGAGGAAATCGGACTGTGTGGCTCGGTCCCGGTCGGGCTACGTGTAAAAATAGCCTAGTTTTAATAAAAAATATTTATTATTGCGAGCCTACAGTTGGGGAAACTAAATTTGTTCTTATGGTAATTACCACATGCCTTCAAACAAATTATGCTTGATTCAAACATTATATTTAATTCAAACATAATATGTTTAAATGTTTCAACGTTCATTTATAAAACAAACCTATAATATTATATTTTATTGGCAAAAACCTCAATCAATAATGGAATAAATTGGTGCAACAAACCAATGGTTTCAAGTATATGATGTCCTTGATTTCGTAGTGGAAAAATCTTCTGGCGTGGGCTAGTCCCAGACTAGACCGTCTAGACTCTAATCTGGCGCAGATCAGACGGTCTAGTCTGGGGCTGGCCAGATCTGCAATAAAAAATTTTTTTTTCAAATAATAAAGATACCACTTTCTACACGGAGAAAAAGGTATAGTTGGGCCAACCATATATAATATTGATAAATATGGCACATCCATATTATATAGTTGCTGCAACCATACTATGGTTGATGCATCCATACTATATATAGTTGCTGCAACCATGCTATGGTTGAAGCATCCATACTATGGTTGCAGCAACCATATAATATGGATGTGCCATATTTATCAATACATATGGTTGGCCCAACCATACCTTTTTTCTCCGTGTATACCAGATCAAGGAAGCGGAAGCTTCAAAACCTGTTTCGAGATCAGGGATGAAAAGAATTTTGGTGAAAGTACATATATATGACCACTTTCAGCGTAGGATCCATATTTATATTTCCATTCGGATCAATCGACTTTACTTTCTTCTTCGTCACGGTGTACAGAATGTGAAATAATGGCGCGACCTCGATGTCGACAACCCAAATAAAGACACTGAAATAATAATCCTATATGATAATAAGAAAAATATTCTTACGTTTCATGGACGTTAGAAAGAAAATGGATAACAGAATTAATAGATGGTAAATAATTGTAATTCAAAATTGCATACGCATTGTATAGTTATAAGCTTAATGACTGAAGTTGTAATTGTGTGGCTAAAATAATGAGAATCAAGATTATGTTTACTTTTGTGCATTATATCGCATTGGAAATATAACTTGCGCCGAAAATTGTAGAAAATAATAAGAGTTTAAATTCGAGACTTGACGAAAAGATTCAGAAGATTGTGACATGAGCAGTCTTTAGGATGCGGTTTGATGCATCTCGTTCATTAACTCAGACTGGAATGAGAGATATACATATAGATACTACTAGTTAAAAACTATTATTTTATTGTAAAAAATTACTAATTCATATAGTAAGTTTGATTTGGTAACGCTTGCTAAATAAGTTAATAGTTTTTCCTTACATCAATAACTTTTAACTAATTGATAGTGAAAATTCTTACTGAAATGAATTAGAGTAAGTGTATCCGCACTAACTCTTATTCTCAAATTTATTTCTCGAATTTAGTGAGGTAGAATTGTCAGCCCAATGAGCAATTTTTCCTTTTTCACTCAAATAAAATTTATACCACTCTAACATCAAAATCTAAACTTTGAAATGATTTTTCGGTTCTCGTGGTATAAAATACTGTTCGATACTTGCGTGAAAGGTGATTATTTAGCGTACGAGACGTTTTTCGCACGAGCGAAGCGAGTGAGAAAAGTCGAGTGCGATAAAAATCACCTTTCATACACGTATCGAAATGTACTATTACGACATCGTTGAACTTTTTTCGGCATGGTTCTCCGCCACGACAGCCCTATACTGAGTCCGTCTTCAGGCATCGATGCGGTTGCATAGCGGTACTCAAAAGTTAAAAGACGAATTGCAGAGCGGGTGCAGCTGTTCATATTTTTGTCATTTTTCTTTATTTGCTATCACTTTTTCTCCTTTTTCCTACTTTCTTTCATCGTTTATTTTGCCAGTGCTTTTCTTCATTTTTCTTCTTTCCCATAGCATCATTCGTGAGGGTTTGAGCCTACCCTAAACGTAAAATTCATATCTGGACTTCTAAACTTCGCGTGTCTAAATTTTCTTCATTTCTCCCTCCTCCATCTCCACTCTCTCCAATCTGAATTAGTAAGAAGTTACTAATGAATAAATTGTAACTAATGAAAGTACTAATAGTACCTAATGAAAGGAAAGATGCATATAATGGATATTCATGGATTACACCAAAACATGGCTGCAATATATTGCGCGCTGTTGGGATATGTATAATATTTAAAACAAATAAGAAAAGTTAATTAGATAGAATCATAATAACAAATACGTTTGGTTTCAGGCGAGAAAAAGGATGTTCCCTTTTAATGGTGGCAACCATAGAGAGGGACCAGCTTAAAAATGGGAAACAGTAGCAGCTCCCATCATCATCATCAGCATCAGCAGCGTAAAAATCAACAGCATCAGCTGCAACAGTGCGTGAGCAATGATCTGTCTCTGACAGAGATGGGTCGAGGATGGACGCATTCCTTTCCACGAGAACTGGTGAGACACCACTCTCAACCTACAGGGCACAAAGTACTGCCAGAGCCACCCAATCAGAGGCTACGAGCTACCAATAATGGAAGCATCATTCACAACGGAGGCACTATAAGTGGTCGTAGACCTTCGACTCTGACGCTTCCGCACGACCTTAATAAGGTAGGGAGTAGTTTAAAGCTTCAACCTGAAACAAGTGAACAACGCACGGATATATGTGATACGATCTTTCAATTTAATCCACACCACACGCTCTTTTATGTATATACAGCTGGCTTACAGGCGCGGATCCACGGTGGGGCGATAGGGGCGATCGCCCCCCCCCCCAAGGGTTCTTGAATTGCAAATTTAACTCGTGTTTTTGACTATGCACGCAGCTATTACAAAGTAGCCCCTTAATAACTTTTCGAATCGCCCCCCCCCCCAAATTCAGTTTCTGGATCCGCCCTTGCTGGCTTAGCTGGTTAGATTGGTATTTTATATATATATATATATATTTCGAAATTTACACTCACAATTTGCCGGTAAAATTGTGTGGATTAAAATTAATTAAAATGATTTTGAAAATAGAGAGAAACGACATTGATATGGATTCAAAAGCGTTATGAATTTCACAAAATTTCAAATCAATCACTAACATAATATGACATAGCTTTTGAAAAAAAGAAAAAAAGTAATGCTACCCATAAAAAAAATTTGAAATCTCCGTCAACAGTATACTATCAGCCAGTCTCATTATTGTGCCGACGCAGCGACCAACTCAATTTGTGCATCTAACCCGTGATTCGTGCTGCTCTGTGCTACTCTTTAGGTAGAAAGATTAAGATTCCAGATTCTGATATTCTACTTCTTTCCGATTAGCAAGATGCATCGAGAAACAGAACCTCTTCGTTCTCAAACCTGCGTCTGTCCCGAATCAGCGACCACTACCATCAGAATCAGCAATATCTTCCCGGCAATCATCATTCGAATCAGAGCCGCATCTCCTATTGGAGACAATGTCGAAGTGGAGAGGATACTAGGAAAAGTAATAACCAGATTCGCTCTGACCTCAAGAGATTCGGAAGCGAACCAGATTTGAGGTATATTTTTTCCCTTTAGTAGGTATATGGTACTGGTGTATATAGAAATAAAAGGGGGCATTTCTTCAATATGTGTGTACGTGTATGGGAAAATCGGAATAAATGTACCAATTTATCCTATCGCCATTTTACCAAACAACTTGTTGACATATTTTTTAAATTATTTTTTTTCCCCTCTGATATATCTATCCCTCATTAATTAACCGTGTACAATTATACTTATGTAAATTCAAACATATTAATAAGATAATAATAATTACTAGACTATTATCCACATTCATTTCACCCATAAATATGTAGAGCATTTTTTTGTCGACAGATATTCTCTTAGAAGTCACAAGGACCACTCTGAGTCGCAACGCCCCGACTCTCAGTTATATCTTGATCATCGGGATACTCAAGAGCGAGAGCGAGAGAATCGCTACCGCTCGAAGAAGAAATACAAAGCACCTCTGCCACCGGCACCTGTGGCGAACGGTACCGAGGATGGATCCTCGCCTGATTCCATCAAGTGGGAACGCGATCGTGACGATTGCGATTCTCGAGGACATCACAGAACCGATCCTTCGGCAATTCATTTACCGCCGCCAAGAAGGTCCCGCCTTTTTAAGACTCGCGCCGAGACAAAAAGTACTCAGATCAATTGGAATTGCTCTTCTTCATCTCTTCAGCACCCTCAGGGTCGAGATTCCTCGGAGAATGAAAGGCGTTGTTCACGGCAAGAAGTCGACGAGAACGAAGGCGAGAACAACGGCGAGCCATCAATCATCAGTTGGCAAAGAGAGGAAGACGATGAGGAGGAGAATGAAGAGGAGGAGGAGGAGGAGGAGGAGGGGCAAGCTAACATTGCTGATTGGTCTAACAGCCGAGAAAGCAGCAGAAGAAGATATCAAATTTGGGAGTCTAAAAATACTCTTCAAAGGAGCATGAGCAGTCCTGAATTTCAAGCAGAGTTGATGCAGGTTGCCAAAAAAGTTCGAACTAAGCTTCAATATTGTGAGAGAGGTACACCTGTGGGAGAATCAGCTACTACCTTAATGGATAGGAAACATTCCTTTGGTGAGATCTTTCGCGACAAATTATACACATATGTACCTGAGATTGAATTTGTCAAATTAATTGCATAAAAAATGTCATGCTTTTCACAATTACCACGGTTAAAAGAAATACTTAAAACAAGCAATGTATGTAAGACCTCTATATTTTTTACTTCTGTTCATAGGTATGAACCGGAGTTTTCAAGATTTTTCCAATATCTCGCGATCGCGACAGGAAGAAAGTCGGATGTACCAGAAGAGGATAATCCAAAACCAGAGGAGAAAAAGTGACGAATGTCAATCTAACAAAGAAAGATCCTTTTCCGTTGAGCGAGATAAACTCCCATATCGTAATACGATAAAACAAAATTTCCCAAAATCGTACGAAGTAAATTCTGAATTTCAGGTCATTGGAACAAGAAATCCTAGAGAACTTGATCGTTTTATATTAAGAGAAAAATGTCTGGAAGAACCTAATCAGAGAATACTTTTGAGGAAGCCACTTTGTGAAAGGTTTAAAACGATTGATCGGCGGTGGAAGGCAGGTAAAAAAAGAATTCAATTTGATTCAAAGAAGAGTAATGAACTCAGCAAATCACAGGAGAGGTTGAGGAGTAGTCGATCTTCTGAGAGTCCTTTAGCGTCTAATTCGACTACATGTACGACGACAATGACAATGAGACACATGTCAATGGAGAAAATGGAAGTCAGGGGTCAAGGATCGGGCCGAGAAAGCACAACTGAGAACTCGAAAATCAGAAGAATTGACAAGGAAAATTCGGATCCGAAGAGAAGAAAGGAAAATTCGAGAGAAAAACGAAAATGTAATGAGATCGAGTGGCAGGAATTGTACTCCAAGATGGACAAGAAGGTTGAAGTTAAGAAGGAAAAGGGAGGATCAAAAGTAGAAAAGGATGACAGAGAAAAAAGTCGTATTATGTAAGACTTTTATAGTATTTTCACATTTTTTTTATCATTTAAATAGTATGTATACTGTGTAACAAGTGCGGAAAGTAGATAGTTCAAAACCAGTGTGAAGTTTGCTGTGCGAGCCAGAGACAAATTTAAGGCGAGTTGGAGGCAAGTCGGAGGCGAATTGAAGGCGAGCCGAAAACGAGCCGATGGCAAGTACAGCAAATTTCACAAGAGTTGTTATAACTGCCTACTTTCTGCACCAGTTACGCACGATATTTTTTGTAACAAATGCAAGAGTGCGAGAGATTACATAAATTTTTGACACCTAAAGCTAGTAACCAGCTCTCCTGGAAAGTAATTTGGCATCGAAGTGCGTCTGTGTAACAGCTTGATAAAGTGATTTTGCTTAAAGTGCGCAAGCACAGCAGTTAAAAAAAAAGATATCTTGCCCAAATTGCGCGAGCGCAACAGTTTCAAAAACTCTTTCTGTAACTGCTTTTTAATATCGTTTCAGAATTGGTCACATCCCACGCACCATACATGCCTCGAAAATCAAAAATTCCGTGCACCTGTTACAAAAAAATGTACATAATTGCACTTTATAACGTTTATATTATTTCTTAAATATAGGAACGTTTTCGTTTTTTCACTTTTACTTCAACTCTTTCAAAATTCACGTCAGTATTAATATTAGATTATTTGATTTTTTACGACGCAAGAAACCTTTTACTTTCTTACATTAGCTTTGAATTTTGGTTATTTGCAGAATTATAGATGAAAATTTTCAAAATTACAAATAATCATAACTTCCTTAATATTCAGTTAAATGCATTAATCTTACTGGTCAATCGATTCGTCTCGACACAAGGAATCTTTCTTCCCTGTAAATAAGCTGTGAATTATGATTATTTGAGGACTTATAGTGGGAAAATCAATTTTACAAAAATTATAAATGTACTTAAAAATTTTTAAATTAAATATTTTGAAAAATCCTTTGGTACGATTTGAGATATTGGTTATGCAAATAAACCCTGAAAATTTCACCAATTTATCTAAAACTGTCTTAAAGTTATAATGGCGACAAAAAACGGCGACATACACACACATACACATCCGGACAATTGATTAGAACGTTGTATTAGACATTTATCAACTAAGGAAAGTTTAATTAAATCATTTTATAAATATTGGAAAATGTAACGACTACAAAGCTTCCTCTATGAGGAAGTAGAAAAGCGGCCTGAATTTCGAATGAGTGGAAATGGAAGCAAAAGTGAAAAAGTTATATAATCGGCTTCCTGTTTTATAAACCATATTTTTGTCAGAGTAGAAACGGAATCTCACCAGTTTTAGACTCACTCTTAGACTATGTGAATTTATTTGTGATTACGCTGTTTATCATTTTCTTATTATTTATGATTGAGTGACTTTACAATGTATTTAATATTTTTATGAAATTGATATAGAGTGCCAGCAGCGGCATTTTCAAAACCAAAGACATTTTATTTTGGCATGGACGATTTCCTAGTCAAAGAATCTCGAGAGTGCGTAAATCTAGAAAACAATCGAAGTCAAGTGCGACACGAAATGGATAATCGGATGATTGATGTTCAAGACGAGGTGAGTATCTGACATTAAAAAAAAATTGTAATAAGATTGTATATAAGTATTACATCAATTCACGAAAGTAATTGAACGAACTACATATTTGTATAGACTTCCAATTTTATTTGCTAGTGATGCATACAGACCTGTAAATACTTGTTTGTATATCTATTATAGGATGAAGCTAATAGTCAGTGTCGTGTATAAAATAGTTTCCATAGTTTAGAGTATGCAATAGTTTCGCATGCTGATGCAGCAAAGGGTGTCTGATTGTGAGGTACCGAGGAATACCTCTCTAGGATAGATAGTAATATTAAGGTACTATTTGTCCGCGAGAACAGATTAGTTATAATCCTAACAAGTGTATCTGCAGGACGTGCTGATTATTGCAGCCGGGCAATTAAGTGTAAAATCGAGTAATAAATAAATCGTTTTTGTTATATTAAATATAAATGAGTATTTTTGGTTATTAACATAAAATCATGACATCAGGTAGAGACACAAGATTTCAAACATTGTTCCTTGTTCATCGTTGTTCAAACGCAAATCAACAGACACTTGACTCGACGCTCTTCTTGAGCGTGTCTTGATAGAGCAAAAAAGAAAAATGTTGAATCTCACTCGGGCAGTGGGAGGGGGGGGGTTTAATCAAATGTTTCATCAAAATTCTGATATTTTTCTGATATATGATTTTAGCAAAAAAGTCCCAGCGAAATTGACGATATAGCTTTGAAATTGCGACCCACCTTGCCTAAGAAGCAACCGGAAATCCCAAGATTTTCTCCATCTGCTGCATGGAAGTTACTCTCTGGTATAGAAACTCCTGCACCAACGATGAGCACAGTCAGTGAAGAAATACCGGTAAAGCTAATTCATATAAAAATTGTGTATTTTTCAAAATTTCATATTGCGTCTATTTATTAGAATTTACATTCTAATAATTAATTTAATTAAAAAACCAAAAATAAATCAATAAATGAAAAGACAATAAGAAAATTAATTCAGGTAACATAAAGATGGGTAAAAACGTAACTACAGTACATGCATTTATAATCCTCGCATTAGGTGATGTTTGAAGAGCGAATAGAACGTTTCTCTCGACCTCCACCACCGTTGTTGGGCCTCCAAGGTCCACGAAGCTCAAATGACAAATCTGGAGATTCGGGAATATCTGGCGATGCCGGTGCTGCAAACGACGACACGATCGATGTGAGTGGATCACCTAACAGAATAAAACCGATATCTCTGAGATCAACCTGGACACCGCAGCAAGACTTAGGAGAAGAATCAAGCAGTGATGCTGGTTTAGATTCACCTCCACCACCTCTACTCGTCAGTCCCGTTAAATTCTCCACAAGGCCACACGTCTTCTCCTTGTCTCTTCCTCGAGAGGAAAACCGAATATACCTCTATAATGCGGAAGCCAAAGCAAAGGATATTTTCTCCTTCAATTCTCTCCAAAAACTAAAACGTTCCGTCTCAGGAGCATTCGGTTTCTCCCCTTTGGAGCTTGAAAAAAAACAATTACCAGTTGATCCTCTTGATGATAATTGGCTTTTATCAACCAGTACACCGACTTCATTACAACACAATCAATTGGATCAAAATTTAAC
The DNA here is from genome assembly GCA_032275165.1 of Synergus magnus. Classification (NCBI taxonomy): domain Eukaryota; kingdom Metazoa; phylum Arthropoda; class Insecta; order Hymenoptera; family Cynipidae; genus Synergus; species Synergus magnus. The sequence continues at coordinate 2,261,033 of JAUESH010000037.1, forward strand.
GTATAGCGAATTGAATACAGCGGACGAAGCAGAACATCAAGACGAAGAACAACAACAAGAAATTGACCAAGAGAACAAGTCCGATTTTTCAGTTCCTATTATGAAGCCTCCATCCTTTTCTTACATAACTTCAGGTGGTCACGTAATGTATCTTCCTGATTCGATAAGAGAAGGCGCTGAAGGGTCAAATGCAAAGCACAATGATATTGAGGCTAATAATTCTGGATATAAGAAAAGCAAAGAGGAAAGGAATAAAAAATTTTCTTATCACAATCATACAAGAAGATCGTTGAATTATTCCAAGTACAGGAAGTTTAGGGATTATGAACTTAATGATGAGGATGATGACGATAACGATGATTATTATTATTATTATGATGATGATGATAATGATGATGATGATGATGATGATGATGATGATGATGATGATGATGATGATGATGATGATGATGATGATGATGATGAT
>JAUESH010000037.1:2263866-2297124 GCA_032275165.1 Synergus magnus
ATCGGAATGAAACTGTTTGGTTCGGATACAAATTCCGGAATGATTCGGAAAATTTCGGATTGGTTCAGAATAAATTTTAATCCGAAGCTTTCGCTAAGGTCCTCTTAAACCATTTAAATACTCTTTTTTTGCTTTAAATATACTATCTTCTATAAAGTAGTACAATATAGAGATGTTTCGGGAAATAACAGAAAATATATTTGGGCACGTCTGATGCCAAATTAAAAAAAAAAATTCCAAAAATATTGACAAACTTTTTTTCCAAAATTGAAACTAAAAAATACCAGACAGATATACCTCAATGTATCCTCTATTACTTCCCAAAATTGAAATACGATATTGTAATTACTGCACGGAGAGAAAGCTTTAATGGAATAATTTATCTTGTAGTTCATAAAAAATAGAAGTAATTTCCGATAAAAGATTTGGTTCGATTATGGCAAGATTTTTTGGTGCGAGATTTTTTGAATTGCAAAAAACACTTGATATTTGTAAATGTTTATATCTTAACTTTATTAAGAATTTAAATTTTACTTTTTATAAAGATAAAAAAAGAGTAAAGAATAAATTATAAAATATTATAATTGTTGATAATAAATAAGAATATTTAAATATTGAAAACTTAATCTATTAAGAAAAGAATACATATTTTACGTTAATTATTATGATAAAAAAGTAATATTTCCTTTTAAAAATCAGAGTTGATAATTTTTTAAGCAGTAAAGTCATATTATATCACCAATCACTTCTAAATGTATTTTCCCATCAAAATCTGTTGTTATACATTTTCTAATTAATATTTATTATTTATTATTATTATAAAGAATAATTTGTATATTTTAATAATTTGAAAAAGGGCGCCTATTGCAGCTAGCGCGACGCATGCGCAGTGCAAACTGTGCCTAAAAACCTAACCTGACTTTACCTCCCTTGACAGTTTGATAATCTGTCAAAATTCAAAAACCTTTCAAACTTTATATATTTGTACTTTGATACCTTTTGTAATAGTGTAGGATAAAACGGATATAACTATCTTTCTTTACAATAATTTGCTTTAAGATAAATCAAAATGAGTGAAAAATCACAAAAGGAATGGAATGCCGAAATACGAGAAAAAATACTGGATCTTGAACAAGTAAATCTTGTTCCAATGCCTGAAAATTCGCCGTGGATTAATCCGATTCGAATGAACTATCTGCAAGATAAAACTGCAAAAGCTTGGGATATGATAAAGTCACATGATGGTGTAGCTATTGTAGTATTTAATACGACTAGAAAGAAGCTTATTTTTGTGAGACAACTTCGTCCAACGTATTATGTTGCTGCTATACCAGAGGATGAAAGGAATAGACAGATCGATGTAAAAAAATATCCTGCGACTCTAGGGCTTACTGTGGAACTTTGTGCAGGAATGGTTGATAAAGATAAGTCCATTGTGGAAATTGCAGTCGATGAATTGAGGGAAGAATGTGGTTACGAAGCACCTGCCTCAGCTTTTGAGAAAATTAATACTTATAGGTGAATCTCCATTTAAATATTTTACACATCTGTTATTTTCTCAGTTTTGATCTTCTCTATTATTTATTTTTTTTTTTTCTAATTATGTTATAATATTTTAATTTCATTTTATTTCCACAGATCTTCCGTTGCATCTTCAACTGCTGGTCAGACATTATTCTATGTAGAAGTCACAGATGAAATGCAGAAACATAAAGGTATGAATTGTACATTAAAATGATTAAAATTGCATTTTAATAATAGCTAGCAAATAATTTCTACTTTAATACATGAATAAGAATGTGTTTTAACTCAATTTTTCATAAAATATATTAAAGGAGGAGGCGAAGTTTCTGAAGGCGAACTGATTGAAATCGTTGAGATGAGTGTCGAAGAGGCAAAAAGCTACACCAATTCCGAGGATGTACAAAGTTTAACCTTTCTTTATGGAGTGACATGGTTTTTGTTGAATAAACAAGATCGCTATTTGTAGCCAAGTTTATGGTGAATTTAGTTTAATTTTAACTCTATATAAGAATCTACTGAATTTCTGTAAAATTTGTTAGAAAAAAATAAGTTTCCCTGAAACTTGGTTTAAAAATTCCAAAATTGTAAGTGGTCATTCAAAATTCAGTGTCAAGAGTTTTCTCTCGACACTGAATTCTCAGCCATATTCCTGATTTTGTGTTCAAAGTATTTGTGGTCGGGTCGTATTCGATGGGGAATTTAGTTTTTGAAGATAATTTAACTTCATAATCAAGTAAAAGTGAAACCAATCCCACCTTTGTTTGCGTGTAACCGAATCTCATTCCTGTAAAATAAGCAAAATTTTAAATTACAATCAGTATTAAGAAGAAAAATACATCTCTAAAGTAAGCAATTAAATCTTAAACAGTATTATTATTTTCAGGTATTTTTTATCACCTATACAATTACGGGGTCCTTCTCCGAAGGGCAAATATGTGCAAGGCTCTCGTTTTTTTTTATTTTCATCTAAAAACCGATCTGGATCGAAACGCATGGGATCTGGGTAATAATTTGGATCTCGGTGAATCGCAAAAACTGGTACAAGGATTTTAGTTCCTTTTTCAATCAAAATATCAGTCTCCGGAATTTTGTAGGATTCATTACATAAACGAGGAAGAACTCCCACCGGTGGATATTTTCTAAGAGTTTCTGCAAAAAGTAAAATAAAATATTAAATTATTAATAAATTATTTCTTTAAGCAGAATTTTATTTACCATGAACAACTCGATCAAGGTATTCCATTTCAGAAATTGCATCGTAACTCAGAGAGCCAAATTTATCCAAAATTTTTCGAATTTCTTCATAAAGCCGATCCTGAATTCCAGGATTGAGTGCTAATTCCAATAAAGAGAAACTCATTGTTGTTGAACTTGTATCAAATCCTGCCAGAATGAAGACATAAGCTTGTGCTGCAATTACTTTCTCATCGATCACTAAAATAAAAAAAAAAAGATTAAATAGGTACAAGTTCATTTTTAGTTTTATATTGATTTATCTTTAAAAATTACTTAGATCTTCATTTTCTAAATTGTTTTCAGTCTCAAATTTGCTTTTGACCCCTTTTTGGGTTGAATTATAATTTTCCTTAATTTGCAATAACATTTGCATAAAATCGTTGCGAATTACGCCGGTGGATTTCCTAAATGTAGTTATATCATTCACTAATTTCAAAAAATATTGTGTGACCTAGAAAGAAAAGTAAAAATTACTTTTTCTCATTTAGAAATACAGATTACTAAAAATTTTTTGAAATCATCAAAATATACTTACGTCCTGAGGATTCAGATACATTTTTAATTGTTTGAAAAGCCCAGGCATTATCATTCTTATTATTCTTTTTATGGCAATAAATAATGAAGGGTCTACAGCTTTTCTGCACATTACACTAAATTCAGAATTCTCATCCTGAATTGAATTTGTTTCTATTCCAAAACCACATGAGCTAATTACGTTTAATGCAAATTTTGATGCAAAAAATCGCATTTCGATTGGTTCCTTACTTTCGGCATACTGTTTAATACGTTTCTAAAAATGTGTGAAATATAAATATTTAAATAGTTATTAATATAAACTGAAATTCTATAAACTGAAGACTAAAAATATATCTTAAATAATGAATTCTTATAAGAAAAAGTTGCTTACGTTGAATTTTTTACTGGACTCTACAATAAGGGGAAACATATTTCGAATTTTGACTGATGTAAAGGCAGGAGTTAATTTTGTTCGAAGAATTCTCCACTTTGATCCAGTTAGATTAATTAAATGAGCGCCCAATGGATCCACAGATTCATCAAAAACAAATCCACGACCTTAGAAAGAGAGGTAGAATTTTTAATATAAAAGGATACTGAAAAATTAATCTTTCAGGAATAAAAATTAAAACTATTTAAATTTTACCTTGAAAATGTGCAAAATCCTTAATCAATAAGTACTTGATAAGTTTTGGGCTCTTTATTAAGAGGACAGGAGTCCTCAATTCAAAAATTCCAATTGCAGAAACACCTTCAAATTCGTTATAAATTTGCTGAAGAGCTTCTCCTGGAGTAGTTTTTAAAAACGTGATATCTTTCGTATTTCCAAAAATTAGTTTTGGTTTTGGTCCTGTTATTTTTCTTTTCTTCCAATAATCGTAATTTAAAGTCAAATAATAATATAAAGACACTGCACTAATTGAGACAATAATTAACATTAATATCATTCTAAAATATTTTCTTTAGATGATTAATTATTTAATTTAAACAAAATTTGTGATCACAAATGAAAGACCGACTTCCATACACTAACCGCTACTAAGAAACTTATATTCAGATTTTAGAAAGTGTTACTTTCCAAGAGAAAGCGATTGATCTGTATTAACAAAAATTATCCGATTATAACTTATTAACTTATTGTCAACGAAAGGATTGTGGGTGATAAAGGGAGATGAGCCTGTGATAACAGAGGTGATTTTTATTTCAACAAAAATAACAATTTACATTGAATTGTTTTTGATAATAATATTATCGTGTATGCTACACCTGTAGTTTACTGTAGGCGTGGTACGAGCTCGCTCGCTATTATTTGTTATTTAATTTATTGAATTAATCCTTAATAGTGTCCTTAATAGTGTAATCGTATCGTCTCTCAGCTTTTCACATTCTGGTCGCTCGTTTAATATCTGATACGTTAATCCGGAGAAAGGATGAGTGCCTTGGCATTTTTTATCTCTTTAAATACAATCAGCTTTATACAGCCTTCGATTACTTCATTCTATCCAATCCTGTTCCACTTTAATTAAATTTGCATGCCTTCCGATATTACTCTCTCCAAAATTAAATTTCAAATCAGTAATTTCTCTGTTCTAATCTAGATTTCCAATAATCAAAAAATTAGTGTCGAAATGCTCCTCCTTTCTGAAAAATTATTTGTTTCATGAAAAAATTCCAATCAAAAAACTCCCACAACTTTGATTTCTGGAAGCATTTGATAACATCAACTTCGTTTAAGCAGACCTCACTAATATATCGGACACGTATTTTAAAAAAAGCAGCTTTTTCACTTAATCTAGAGACAAGTGTTTCTTTTTTTTACAGGAAGACCATCCTCGCAACGAAGCCTCTCTGCATTCTCTTTCCGTTTTTTTTCTCGAATCGCGACAGGAGATACTTGAATTAAAAAGCTAATATCACAAAGTTCTCCGTTAATTAAGAACAGTTTCACTGCGAATAAAGTAGTAGTTCAGATACCAAATCTCTTCGAATTTCATACATACAGAATTATGTACACGTACTTCCCTGTCTGCGTTTCAAAATAAAACGCCGACACGATTAAAAAAGTCTAGATATGATTAACGAAAAGGCTAAGACGATAAAGAATAGAATTGAGGAGGTAGAAAAAAGGAGGCGATGGCGATTTGCAAAAAACTCGAAAATTTTAAAGATATTGAAGATATTCGAGATCTCGAAAAGTTTTTAGTTTTATGCAGACCCGGAAAATCGAGAGGATTTGTTCGCTTGCCATGATAAAATGAAAAATTCGGAGAAAGAATAGAGAAAAGGGTGGAGAGTCTGCGATCGATATTTGAATTTAGAAAATCGTTTTTTTATAGAATTTAGAATATCATTTAATAGCCGCTTATAATGTATTATATTGTATATAAAACAAGGCTGTATAAAAAGTGTGTGTGCGGTCGTGTGAATGATTTCTCTCTCTCTCTCTCGCTCTCTCGTGTACTCTTGATGGAGAAGATTAATTAAATTAAATAAAATCCATCACTGAATCGATCTTTCCTCGCTGCTTTTCTCAGCTATAATAATAGAACGAAGTCTCGGGAAAAATGTTCCTTCCCCTAGTCAGTTCGTGATTTCCTAGTCGCTAGAACGCTAACTACAGTTACCTATCTCTGAGCTTATTTACTTAACAGCTAAATATATTATCATAATAATCGTATAATTACTTGCTCGTAAGAGTTAATACTATGTACTATTTACAGCGCTTATTCTTTTTAAATCAAGTTATACCGAAAAAAAAAATAAAACAAAAATTGGGGGAAAGATAAACCGCCTGACTCAAATTATCCATTAGTGATTATACTTCACACTGGTACGTCGGACTCTTTACAAATCTCCTCATTCACTCGAAATAAAAACACGCACACACTTTATCGTTTTGACGAATAGACTATTGTATAATATTTACAAAAAAGCGTCTGTCTTGTAAAGCGCGAGCTCCTCTCCTTCAGTGAAAACAATAATGTTTAAAACTTAGTTTTTAATCAGAGCTAAGAACCAGATTTTCAATTCCAAGGTATCAACTAAATTTGTTAAACTCATTTTTTAACAATCAATTATTCAGAACCTCAGTATTAAATCTGAAGAATCTATCTCCCAGCTTAGCGTTAAAAACAAATTAAAAAATCCTTGTTCTAATAAACGAGGGTTAAAAAATCGACCCAGGTTAGTGAAAATATAAAAAATATATAAAAGATGATTTATAAAATCAGGATCGGCGCTCCGATTTTAAGACTCTTTGGAGGAGTAGATGGGTTCGTCGTTGCATCAGTCCTCATCGGAGAGGGGCTCGTATTGCGCGGAGAGTAGGGGCGCGGGTTCAGGTTGCATCTGCTCTGGTTTCGGCATGGATGCGGTGGCGGAGGACGGGGGTGGCGGCGCAGGTGGCGGCCCAGTGTGAACTCCAAGGGCGCTGAAGGGGTAAAAGGTCGTAGGGGCAGGGACTGGGGGCTGACTTTGAGGAGGATTTGGATTCTCGTCGATTACGATTTCACTGCCAACGGGACTCTCGACACCAGGTTTATCGTCTTTTTCGAGACCGCCACCGTTACGCTCGGCGGCGCCACCCTTGTCGTCCTCGGAGGTTCGCATAACCTCGACGATTTTGTTTTTCACATAATCAAGCGGGGAGAGGCTGTGCTTGTTGGAATTCGTCCCGGAAGTCGTTGTGGCAGTGGCAGTTTCGTAGAAGCGTCGAGCATAGTGATTCGTCGTCGCCTCGGGGGGTGAAACTGGCTCGACGGAGTGGAATTGTTGTTTCCCAGATTGAGCGGATTGAGAGGACTGCTGAGATTGTTGTTGTTGCTGGGATTGTTGCTGTTGTTGTTGAGCAACACGAATTATTTGACGCTCGTCCTCGGATTTTACTGAGTCGGATTCCATCACTTTCCGCCTTTTCCATTGATCTTCGGAAACTTGATACCTGAAAAATATATTACAAATAAATTACCAATTTAGATTGAGTCATCGTCATCTTGACATATTTAATATATCAAATAATTTTGGGATATCCAGACTTTCTCAAACGAAAAAATTGAAACAGGAACTTACCCTGTATAGGGTCGGTAAGACGAAAGTGGAGGTCCGTAATCTTTCGTAACAATGTGATCAATGTGTTCTCCCAGAGTTACACCTTTGTTTCCACTGCCACCTCCACTTCCTCCTCCAGATCCGCTATTTACAGGATTGTTATCACCGGCAGGACTGTGAACTACACCGTTAGGCTCCGCAGGACTATCTCTCTGAAATCCCTAAAAAAAAAAAAATTTATATTAAAACCCAGTTACACAAATAAACAGGTGTCAAAAGCAGAATTAAAGTGGTTTGAATAAAAAAAAAATGAGAATGATTTATACCTGAAAGAGTCGATCACCAGGTCTTGTGGGTTGGTTATTAGAAGAAGGAGCACCAGCCGAATTATCATTAGTACTCTGGTTAATCTGATGCGTGATGATAGCATCGATAAGACTCGCGGCAGTGAGAGTTGAGGAACCGTCCCCAGACTGTTGATTTCCAGATTGCTGATTTTGCCTTGACGGAGGTTGTTGTTGTTGCTGCTGTTGCTGCTGTTGTTGCTGTTGTTGTTGTTGTTGCTGCTGCTGTTGATGTCTTGAGGACTGAGGGAATCCGGACCCCATGACTCTGGGAGGTTCCCTTTCATGATGTTGGTGCTGATCCCTATAGATTTGCACAATGTGTCGTCTCTCTGCTTCGAATCTTTGTTGGTGTTGCATGTGATGCTGTAGTTGTTGCTGTTGCTGCTGCTGATGTAGATGAGCGAGTTCTCTTTCTCTCTGCTGTTGAGCAGCAATTCGATGTTCAGCAATTCGATGTTCGGCATGTTGTTGCTGCATTTCCTTCTCTCGTTGTTGCTGTATAGCGAGTCTATGTTCTTGTTGCTGTTGGATTTCCTTTTCTCTTTGCTGAACAGCCATTCTGTGTTCCTGGTGTTCCTTGTCTCTCTGAGCAGCTATTTGTTGCTGGATCTCTTTTTCTCGTTGTTGATGGACAGAGAGTCGGTGATCGCTGTGCTGGATTTCTTTCTCCCGTTGCTGGACAGAAAGACGATGTTCGACATGTTGCATCTCCTTTTCTCTCTGCTGAGCGAGTCTGTGCTCTTGTTGCATCTCTTTCTCTCGTTGGTGATGGTGCTGCTGTTGTTGCTGTTGCTGCTGTTGTTGCTGAATAGCCATCCGGTGTTCTTGAATTTCTTTCTCTCGCTGCAGTCTTTGTTCTTCCTTTTCTCGTAGGTGGGCGAGGTCTCTTTCCCTATCCCTGCTGATCAGACATTGTTTTATTATTAGAAATTATTGATGGAAGGATAACCAAAAATTACAGACTAAGAGGAATTATGAACAGAAATCGTTTATCAAATCTAAATGATAAAAACTGGTTTTAAATAACTCACCTCTCCCTATCCCTTTGATGTTGATGAGCAACTGCCATCCTGTGTTCCGCTTGCTGCTGCATAACCAGACGATGTTCCTGAAGCCTCATCTCTTGTTCCCTGAAGGCCCTATTGTTATCCACATATCGATCAGCCATAAGTCTGTCCGCCATAGTCTTTCCCAATCCCTCGTGTCCACTCGAACTCGTGGCCGGATGTCCATGTGGATGAGGCACCGGCAAACTAGGCTGCTGTACCGCAACATCCACGAGACTCGAAAAAGCATCAAGTCCCCCAGGTGATTGATAAAGAATTGGCTTCTGAGTATTATGCCTTTGTATAACTCCTTGCCGCGGCTGGGTGTGTGTTTGAGGAGGCGGAGTACCCGCATAATACAACGTGGAGGGAGGCTCGTTCTTCACCGGAGCTTCCGCAGTACTTGTTCCTCTTCCTCTCGCGTGCATTTGCTGGCTCGTGATGTAGTCATTCATGATAATTTGTCTCGATGATAACTGCTGCTCTATCGTGTAACTTGGAGGAGGTCTAGCCGAATAGGAATTGTATTGATTGCTATGTGTCACAACAACTCCAGGATTCTGACCTTGAGGGACATTTCCAGTCGAGACAGGTGAGTGCCTAATTGAACGATGATAATCGTACAGAGGAGCTCTTTTATCCACGACGAAGGGATGAACTGGAGTGCCCTGGGTGATTGATCCAGTTTCCTTAGAGCCTTGGCTTGCCGTGTTTGAGGCACTGACACTTCCTGGAGGTGTCATCCTCAGGAGGCCTTCGTACCTCGCTCCGGAAACTGGAGTTCCGTGGGTGATAGATCCGCCCTTGTGAGTGGTGCCAATGGTGCTGAGTTTTGGAGAAAGTTTCGGGTGAGGAGGCGCTGCGACCTTGTTAATTTTAGGAGTAAGTGGCGCCTGAGGTCTGGGAGAAGAGACATAAAGGGGACTTTTTGCTCCTCGACCTTGTTCCGAATGAGAATGGGGATGATAGTAAGCTCCGGGTGGAGGCTCTGGACGATAAAGAGGGCCCGCTGGTGGTTTGTGAGGAGGTTGGAGAGAGTGATTGTATTCCTGTTGACGCGGCTTCTTTATACTCAGGTCTAGCGTTCCCTCAGTTTCACGTAGTGCTTGCTGAACTTGCATCACCACAAGGCCTTCTTTTGGAAGTAGATCCGAAGGTTGGGCTTGGCTAGGTGCTGAAGGAGGACAAGGGGTGATAGTAGCTTGCATTTGACCAATTTGTTGAGGACTGGGAACGGATCTGTGCCCGTGATGAGGACTAGAAACGACCGAAAGAGTAGCCAGATTCGATTCCCGATTTGGAGTTGCAACCTGCGGAATATTCGCCGAGTGTTTATATTCCCTCACAAAGGTGATGTCGCTCCGGTGATCCGTATTTAAAATACTGGAAATGGTTGGAGTCCCGGAACTGATGGGAACAGAGGAACTACCAGTATTCGCTGGACTGTTAGGGTTTCTCTTGAGCTGCATTTCTATTACACCTAATACGAGATCCTTAACAGTGAGCGGATTAGTATTGCTCGTTGTCGAGGGAGAATGACTGGGCGGAGGTTGTTGTTGCTGTCTTTGTTGCTGTTGTTGCTGTTGCTGGGATTGCTGATGCTGAGGTCCCGAGGTATTCGAACTGTTACTGGTTGTCACGTTTAAAACGACACTGTTGTCAACATCAGCACCTCCTTGACCTTCGTCCGCCGTCTCCTGGAACAAGCAGCGAGTCTCTATCAGAGGGCTCTTTCATACGACGTGATTTGGGTTTGGGTTTCATTCGATATATAAGATATTCATCACTACACATATTTTTTTTAGATAAATAAATCTATTGTATAAAAAAGGACTCTTGGTCTTACCGTAGCAGAACTGTCGTAATCTTCTCGATTACTACTTGGAGGAGCACTGGATGGAAAAGGTTGAGAGGTAATTGTCGATGATGGTCCGAGAGAAACGACCGAGATATCCGAGACTTTTTCACCAGCTTTTTGGTCTGTCGTCTGAGAGAAGGAGGTTGTAAGAGTAGGAGTGGTGGTAGATGAAGCTGTCGCTGCTGGAGTAGTGCTTGAGATCGTATTCGCTGGACTTCCTGCACTCGCAGTGTCACTTGAATCGTGAACCTAGAGAAACAGAAAATATAATTTTAATACCAGGAAGTAATTTACATGATCAGATAAAAAAAGTAAGAATTTTTGAAAACATACTGCAATTTCATCGCAACTACTCGTACTGCTACCACTTTCTTCTTCGTCAGTGAGACACGGCCTTCGTTCTTCTCCTAGAGATTGATAATACTCGGCGACTACCTGATCTAGACCATGTTTTCTTCGATAGGTAAAATAGTAGCTTTTGCATTGATGGTTCGTCTTTTCAGATATTAGTTCCGAGACCTTGGGCCAATTTGTTCCATGTTCTCGAAGCGCCCTCCTGAGTTGTTCGAGTTCTTCTTCGGTCCATTGTCCGATTGCAGAATCACCACCTTCCTCAGAAGCGTCTACTCCACCGGACAAATGTGGCGCCAAGCGTCGCGATATCCGATTAAAACAGGTTGAACAGCACTTGGTAGCGTTATTAGGTATCTCTGAAATTCAAAAATACAGATTTTAAAAATAAACTTAGGAAGATAAAGACTACAGTTTTAAAATGAGTCATAAAATGAACTTTAAACTTACGAAATTCTTTAATGACAGGTTCTCGAATTTCCGGTGAGAGTTCGAGCCACTTTCCAGGCAACGCTCTGAGTCGTTTTACTCTGTTCTTGGTATTAGCGTTGTTAAGATTTGGGCAACCAGGAAGAGGACATATAATGTAGCGTCCACGCACAGCTTTACACCTGCATGTGTTACAAACTCGAGCACCTGGTGCGACCTGTTCTTCTTTTAATCCATACTGAGAAGCCTGACTTCTTGATAGTGCCCGACTTTGATTTCCACCTTCTACAGTGCTCTGACAAATCGCACAAGTGTGAGTGCCCAACTGTCTCGTACCACCTTCTGCAAAATAAAACAATTTTCAATTAGAAAAATTCCCAAAAGTTTCCGACGAAAAAGACAAATATTTTTTTAATTTAGATCTAAATTCCAAAATTGTAATTAATTTGTCAAATTTCTTTCCTAATCAATGTATTTTAATTTACATCATTGAGTAGGAATAAATAATAATTGTGGTGTCACCGGAAATTGGGTAGGAGATAAAGATCAAATACAGGGAAAGTAGAAGTTACAACGAAAACAGACTGACCGATGCTATCGGAGTCAATTGCAGTAAAACTGCTCGCAAAGTGATATTAAAATAGCTCGAATCGCAAGCAGGTTGTATTATAAAAAATGCATGGAGTTGGAGTCGATATTGCGGATTTTATTTATTAATACCTTTTCGAATCTTCAAGGTTAAAGTCAGACTTTGCACTTATATAATATATTGCTTAATTTTCATCTTATTAAGGTTCAATTGTAAAAGAGAGATCTTAATTATAATTAATACGTGAAGCTTTTTATTACAAATTCCATTTCTCTAAAAATATGAAAAACCCTCTTTTATTATAATTTACATGTGGAGAAAATTTCATTATGAATAGAAGATGAGGTCTTTATGCGACACTTAAAGAATTTAAAGTAATCCTTTTATACTTTTTTTCTCGAGACTGGCTCAATTAGTAGGATTTGCATTTTTATTCCATTCGTTTATCTTTCAAACGCTGGCTATTGTTTCATTTCCAACTTTCGAGAGCTCAAGCATTTCATCCTTATTTCTTAGAAGAGCAAAGAGAAAAACTCCACCCACAGAGACTAATTTCTATTAATTTGATAATTTTATTGTCATTTGTTATGACCATTAATCCAATTCGATAGGTTAATATTCCCATGGCCCTGATCGCAGGGGACAAGCTGCCAATCATTGTCGAATTTCGCAATGTATGTTACGTTTGATTCAGGATGAAAACATTTTCCTATAGGAAATCATTTTATTTCAATCGATGATCATTCAAGCAAATTGTCCATCGAGTTTCAAATATTGTACGTAATTTATTTTACTACAGATTTCCTTGATGCCAATTTCCGAAAGAATACCAAAAATTAAAATTTACAAACATTTGATATCCGTTTGAAAATGACATTTTAAACAAGGTAAAAAAATGTTGAAACAAAATCGAGATAGGATTTTGTAGAGGGATTTGAGCAAATAAATTTGGAAAATGGATGAAAGATAAATTGATGGGTTATATGAATGTGATGAAAAGTGAACAAACAATGTTTTCTGCCCCTCGTTATATAAAGTCTCTGAATTTTTCAAGCGTGAACAAATTTTCGTTTCTGTGTTTTCCTATTGGCCTGGGGAGCAGCGGCACTGTGCATGCACGATGAGCGAGAAGTTTTTAATTGGCTATCCTTAATTAGTTAACCAACGGTCCCTCAGTAATTATTCTGTTTCCCCACTTGCTCGCTGTACCCTCGCCATCCTTTTACCTTTTCATCTCCAGTTATATCCTTTTCCTATCATCTTGCTTCCTTTCCACGACCTCTTTACAACCCATTTCTACCTTCTCTGATTAACACTATTTGTTCTGTATTAATAAATCGACTGAATTCACAACGCAAAAAAAATTTACATCAATGCAAAAATTTGCATTTAATTTACCTGATTTAACATTTTAAATAAAAATGAAATTAAAATAAGGGCAGAAATTTCGCAGGAGTTATTTGAAAATTTACTTTTCAAACGAAGTCACATCGGCGTGTTTCTAAGTGCTTTCAGCGACAGAACTTTTCCCTTGATCTCTTTGTTTTGTCGGTTTACATTATGGAAATAGCAAAGGGAATATTTTATGTCGAGTATACCGAGAGTTGAGAGGGTTTCTGAATCGGTGATTAGGAGGATAGCGGACTAATCTTGGGTCTTCTGAACTTAACTGCTAATTAACGCCAATTATTCCAGCTTACGACATCCACTTGGTTAAGAAAATAAATAAATAAATAAATTCATTCTTTTAAATTGAAAAAAAAAAAAAACCAAAGAAAAATAAAGTCGAAATAAAAAGTAAAATGAAATTAGAAAAGCTAAAAGTAGATTGGCAACACATTTTAATTACCCCAATCGTTAATTAATTAACGAGGTCCTGAGTCAGTACAGTATTTTATATTTATCTATTTATGAGTCTCGCATCTTCTACTCGGAAGTAAAAACGGTTAAAAGTAAACACAAAACTTCCTTTTTAGACTCTCCTAACATTTTCTTTTCAAAAGAAAACTAATTTTCTGCACCTTTGTGTTCAGCGTAAAATATTAATTTAAAATACAATACGAAAAAAATAAAAACAAAGTAAAAAAGAAATATCCGACCGAGACTCAAACACTATACTTAAGTTTCTCGTCCGAAACTAGAACCTAATGACCTAATAACCAAAAATTAAGCAAGCAATTAAAAACCTTTGTGTTGAAAATTAGCCATTGCAGTAATTCAGAGCTTGAGTCTTTTTTTTTTTTAACTCTGATGAACTTTTTTTATATTTGATTTAGCTTTATAGGATTTGCTTATCGGCGTGGCAAATAAAATCAATAAAAAATAATCGCTTTGACGATAGTGTATCTGACGAGCTGGAAAGGCAGTGTAAATACCAGATCGTTATACTACTCTAGGACTGATTGCTGTGTCGGTATTATGGCTTGCTTGTGCAAATAACATCTGTCAATTAGGGCTAGGGGCCGATTGCTCGCTCACTCGCTCTCTCACGTATCCAGGGGTTTCCTATAAAACGCATCGTGGCAAATTATACGTCGATCAACCGAGTCGTACTCACTCGATTCTGCAAATTCAATCCCTGTTCTCCATAAATTATCAAACGAATTTCCCTCTGTATTAAACAACTAATTTATACTTCTAATACCATTTTTATTTACAAGAAAAATTCCTCTTATATAAAACATTTTTAATAAAAGTTAGAAAGTTGTGAACGCAACTCAATATTCTTAATTTAAAAAAATAAAATATCATCTCGAGGATTCGAATCTCGGATCTTAAAGTTATAAATTTACGCTTTAATAAACGCAGCTAAAGTTACCTTCAACAATGAAAATGGACTTACAGTTTAATTTGTGGCACTAATCGTGATTTTTGTACAGAAAAAGAGAGATTAAATTTGCGAGTGGATTTTCGAAGCGCGTTTAAGGTGTATGTATGGTTCATGAATTTCGGTTCTGGTCGGAGAAGCAGGTTAGCTCACGGTTAATTGTGAACTTTGCCAAAGCGCGTAATGGTCTGCCGAGGGTTCTCAAACACTCCGGGAACACGATTGCGAGAGGGTTGAAACCTTGCTAAGGGACGTAGGGTAGAAACGCTTGGTTTAGCGCATCCAGTGAGCTAGGTCGAGTCGAGACAAGCTGAGCAAACACTTTTCGCGATATTACCAAGCACACCGGCTTCCCCGGGGCTTCCTCAATATCGCGAATTCTTTATTTCCTACTTGCGTTTCAATCCTCATAATATTCTGCAAGAAATTCTTCCAGTCTCGAGAGAAATTATTTTTAAACAGGAAATAGGTCCTAAATCGCCGAAAATGATTTCAAGTGTTCTGAAAATAAAATAGAAAAAATATTTAAAATAACGAGGGTTTAAAAATCAACACGATATTAAGTCTTGGTCTTCATTGTTTAGAAATGGATTCCCCGTGGATTTTCCCGAAGAAGAAAGGGTCTTAAAAAGTGAATTCGATACATAGATAAATTAAGCAGAACCGAGAGAGGAAAAGAGAGATGGGAGATTGAAACTCGACTAGAGCGGAGCAAATTGGTGGCAAAATTAAATGGAAGAGACCAGGAGGTGGGGGATGACTGCTGCTGAGTTGGAAGCGAACGAGCTAATTAGCGTCTTGATTTACTTAATCCCAATTAATGCCTCTGCTACCTGCAAAACCGTTTCCTGTGTGCGCGCTTACTGTAGTCAGGTGCGCTCGGATTTAGAGTAGTGCGCTTTAGCAAATAACGGATTGTGTACGTACTGTTACACGCTACATCGTCCCACATATTTCCTCTCTACTTGCACCGAAATTTCTGGAACTCCAGTAATTGTCTAAACAAGCAAAATTTGCTCTAAAAATGTTTACTCCTTTTAAATTACCATATCTCTTTTCTCCCAGACTTTTAAAGAAAAACCTGAAAATATTGCAAAAATATAAAAAATCTCGTTTAATTCTTAACTAGGAAATAAGTTTGTTAATAATGTTTTTTGCCTTTTTAAAATAAACTTTTTGAAAACGATTCTGAAAGGAAGAAGAATGTTTTGATCAAGGGAAATGTTTAGCTTTATAATCGCTCGATTTCCTGTAAAGGGAGTCGAAGTTTGAAGCTCCTGGTCTCGACTCTCGAGGGAAATGTGCGTAATCGCCCATCCTATTCTGCATCGGTTTCTTGCGATCGTTTGTTTATTGGTTTGTACCGTGGCGAATGTCACGGCGCACAGAGCATTGTAAATGAAAATGTTCCCTGTAGGAAATATCTATTCACAAGAGCTGACGCGTAAAATCGAGCGAAAACAGTCTTTAATGGTCCCTTTGAAGATTTTTAATAAAATTCTCCAGGGAGGAAAATAAACTTTTCCAAAGTAATTTGCTTACAAATAAGTCTAAGCTAATTATTTCTATTATATAAAACCGAAGGTAACACAAAATTGACATTTTTTCTTTTCTATTCTATAGAATGCAAACACATACGATTTTTTTACTCTATCTTCTGGTTTCATCAACGCAACGAAACGTCGAGAATGAAAGAATGAGACTTTTTTAGATTTCAGGGTTTTTTTTTCTTCTAAAGATAGTGTTTGCATTTTTTTAATGAAAAGTGTTTCTGTAGGAGATAAGAGAAATAAATAAAGATAAAATATTTGAAAATGATCCGTTATTTGTAAAGTGAAAAATAAAATTTAAAACTGGTAAATGGAAAATGAAAGACGGAAAGAGTGTTTCTGTATGAAATGAAAATATCCTTATGTTTGCAAAGACCTAGAGTGGACGAGTATCGCTCAATTTCTCTTGGAGGGTGGGTTGAAGGAAAAAAAGAAAGACTTGGTGTAATGGAATAAAGCGAAATTCTACGGTACGTGAATTATAAATGATATTATGCAAATACTATAGAGAAGAAGGAAGAAGCACTAGTGCCGAGTTAATTTGATGAAAAACATTAGAAGCATAGAAGAGAGGGAAGAGGAAACCTGGCAAAAGACGCATCTGTGAGAAGGACTACCTACTCTACTCTTTCAACGAAAGGTACTTCACTTGAGTTTTACATTTTATTTCCCAACGAATTTCATTTTTATGCTTTATAACTCGGGTACTTATCCCGAGTACTCAAAATACCCTTGAGCGCATTTAAATAGCTAATGAACCTCGTTTTACAAACAGAAATCGCGGAGAGAGAATAAAATTCTCTTAAAAATATTCTTCCTTTGAAAATTATGCGTTTTTATATTCAATCCAGAGTTCTGACAGTTTTAGAAGCCTTCAAATTATAAATTATTTCAAACTCCTTCTTTTATCATTTTAGATTGTACAAGATTCGAGTATTGACAATTATTTGTAATTGTTTGAAGTAGAGAAGCTCTGAAATTTGAAATTTTTTATAAATCTCATTGATTCCGGATTTTAAGATAATCCCAAACTTGAAATCATTTTACTTTCAAGGCTCATGAAATTGAAAAATTTCTAAAAATTTAAAGCTTCCCAGTTTTGAAGAAATTTAAAATGTGATTTAGAAATTTGAAAGAATTTAAGAATTAAATATTTTTCAATTTTGAATGACATACATTGCATGCTTGCAAATTTACAATTTTTATTACAATTCGGGGGAATATTCAAAATGAATTTGTTTCATTAATTTGCAAAGCTTAAAGAATTTAAATTCCTTTTTTACTTTCCAAGTCAGAGGAGTTTTAATTTACGTTGAGTAAAAATAGGAATAATAACAGTAAGTTAGTTGCTCGATCATGTCAAGAGAATTATCCTAGACAATTTTGCGATTAAATAAAAAGGTAGAAGATAGAAGGACGAAACCACGTGTTAGGTGGTCGGGCCAATCTCCTTCCGTTGGGGGCGTTTCTCACCCCGTTCTCGGGAGGGTGGCTCAAATCGGAGTGGGGTGGTAAAACTACCCTGGTGAACCTCGGCTCCTGGCGTTCAAATCACAACCGCAAGAGTTGTCGTTCCGACGTTATTTAAACTCCTCCGAACCCTGTGATCCACTCATTTTATCATCGTCAATCCAAAAGCCATAAAAAAAATATTTTAGTGACTTCGAATCTTCAATCCAAGTGTGTTTCAAATCATGACACCAATTCTAATTTTTATTTATAAAATAAATCTAGAATCTGATTGTGTGAAAATTTGAATCTGAGTTTGGAAATCGAATTAGAATCTGAATTTGACTCGCAAGATATGAAGAATCAAGAAAAGGGCTTGATTGAAATTTCTTAACTAGTAAAATAACTCAAAGTAAATTTTAGATCCTTTGGAGAAGATGTACAATTTTTATAGAGCCTGGTTTGGCTCTGAACAATCTTGCCCTCGATTGGAAACTCTTTCACCTCCTGATACTTTAATAAGAGTTGGAAACGATGGGGAGCATCAATTTGTAGCCCACAGAGGAATTCTGGCTGCTCATAGTGGATACCTAAAAGCTTTACTAACAACGAATTCCGGAAGTTCGAGTTCTTCAGAAAGAAATGCTGTCATTACTTCTGTTTCTGTCTCATCCATTGGTAAATAATTTTCCTTAGAATAAAAAATTAGTGTTTAAATATCATTCAACCCTTAATTAAAAATTCGAAACAAATTCTGGAATGTGGAAGAAGTTGTGGATATTTTTTAAGGAGACAAAAATTCCAGGTGGGGAGGCTTTTGCTCCCTTGCTGAATTACATGTACACGGGTCATTTGGAAGTGACTCTGGACAACATTTATAGTGTTTTGTTGGCGACGCATTTGCTGCACATGCCAGGAGCCTTGGAGCAATGCAGGGCGGCTTTATTGAGACTCCGAGCACCACCTGCGATTCCGGTTCAACAAACTGGTACCGGAAATGTGTTAAGACCAGTGCCAAACAGAGTAATGGGACCTCCTTTGTGCTGGCCACAAACTAGTTTATACAGTCCTGGGCCCATTCTACCCCAATTGCCTTCTTTGCATTTGCCATCTACTATTATTTCACCGATTCTTCAGGACCCTCCCGGAACTTCAGTTCCCTACAGGTTCGATTATCTTCACTTTTAAATATTTACAAAACTTTAATTTTCCATCTTCAATTTCTATTTCAATTTTACCTACAAATTAATTCAAAACTTTTGAAATAAATCATTTAAAACAAAAGTGTTCGAAGTTTAAAATCTTTTAAAAATGTAAGACGTTAAATTACTCTAAATAAATTTATTTTCTTTTTAGCATAAGGGAAAGATCAGTTTCTCCAAAATCATTAACATCTCATCCTCTGCGATCCCGATCTCGATCCCTCACCCCGATAATTTCCCAAGTGCAATCGTCCTCACATTTTCGAATGGAAGGAGAATCTCAAAACGAACATAAAATTTCCCGAGCTCCTCCAACTAGAAGCCCCACCAATTCTGATAGCAGCGAGAAAATATCGGTGACAGACGTGGGACAAAGTTTTCGACATCAAAGACGACGTTCAAGGTGAAAGATAATCTATTATTTTTCACAATTTAAATTCTAGATATTTTACAGATGTATAATAATTTTCATTGTGAAAAATTGTTTGCAGATCAAATACTGACAGAGGAAATGAATCAGGAGGAAGTGTTATATATGACGTTGCTTGTTGCGACGGACCAGTGAGATTTCATAGAGTTTTGAATGAAAATTACACAGCACCTTCTTCTGGAACTTTAATTCGTCCTAGAAGTTGCGTCGAGAGTGAAGACAACACTTCAGGTGAGACGAATTTCAATTAATCTTAATTAACCGAAACTTAATTTAATCAATTAAAATTTAAATAAATTTAAAACAAAGATTTTGAATTCAATTAACTGAAATTAGACGAATTTAATTAAGTTAAATTAACTAAAAAAAATTAATTATATTTCAAAACTCCCAAATTTGTAAAGATTTAAAAATCGTAAGCTTCCTTATTTTATGTACATTAAATTTATATTTGAAAGGATATAAAATTCTGAGATTTCGACTCTTTTTTCAGGTGAAAATGACGAAAATGGAAGACCAGAGAACGTGGCTCAGCCATCAGAAGTAGATTGTGGAATTTCTGGAAATTACACCTGTGGCTACTGCCAGCACACCTTCAAATCTCAATATTGTTACCGGAAGCACGCGAGAAGGCACCTTCTACCAACCGAAGCGGAATCTAGCAGAAATCACCAACGTCAGCAGGATAAACGACGACGGGAGGTCCGACTTCTGGACCTAAACGTCCAGTATTATCCTTGCAAGATCTGCGGGAGTAAATTTCCAAGCTACTATTTTGTTCACAAACACCGGAAATTGTGTCATTCGAATTCAGAAGAGGGTTCCAGCGAAAATTTAAGCCAAGAGGAAATAAGCGAGGTGAACCAGGTGAACGAGCTAAACGAGGTTAACGAAGTGAACGAAGCTGGTGATTCCGGAGACAAACAATTGGTGTGAAAGAGAGAACAATAATTTAGCTTGTGAAAAATCTTGTCAAGGGGACTTACTTCGAAATAAAGTGGTTGAGTAATCAGCTGTCACGATTCATTTATAAATAATTAAATTTATAAAAAAGCGATTTTCGAAGGTGTTAGAACCTTCGGATGTGGCAGATAATTAGATAATCGTTTTTGATAAAGCTACTTTGAAATTGAATCAAAGAGACGGAAATTAAATTTATGTAGTTTGAAAATTCAGATTTCAGATTTCAATTTGATACAATTGAATGTTGAAGAGCGAACCTGCATTCGCAAATTGATAATCCAGGGTAGGAAATTATTCACTGTAAATAGTAAACACGGGAGTTGACTCAACAGGAAAATTTAGATTCTAATTATGGAGGAGAACGAACACCCCCAGGGCTATTATAATAATGAGACCATTCGAAACTCGAATCTCGATTAATTATTCCTAAATGTCTATATTTTCATTTCTTCTTCCAAAATTATTTTTAAAAAAGCGATTGATAAAATTTTTATGCTTTAAAGAAATATTAATTAATTATCCTAATCTAAATAATTTCAATTTTACAAACTTTGTAAGGAATTGAAATTCTAAAGCTTTTCAGTTCCGCAAGATTGAATATTGCGCGGGAGTTAATTTTGGATATGATAAAAGATTAATAGAAATTTGTTTCTTATTTTAAAGTTTAACGATTTTCTATGTTTAATTTGTTTTTTGGGACTTACCAAGGGTATCCATGGGTTGAGCTTCCTCGTCGCTTGTTTCCACCGAAGCTGCATGATTGTCCTTCTTTTTGTCTTTCGTCCTGCCACTGCTCGCTCCACTTCCAGTAGCACTTCCGCTTTTCTTCTTTTCCTTACACTCTGTCGTTGAAAGCGTCGTTGAACTCGAACTGGTGGTATTTGTTGATATTGAAAGCGCATTCTTTCCCTCTAGTCTGTAAATAAAATACATTCTCAAATTAATAAAACAATAAATAACTTTATTACATTATACCTTTCGATCCTTCTTCCTTTTTTCCAATCAATAAGAATTTCAATTACTATTTTTATATTGGTAACTGCTGAATGCTCTTTTCAATCGCGACGATAGACTCAATCAGAATTATTAGAAAATAAACGTCGATCGTACATTTGTGTAAACACAATGGAACGTATTCGCTTCTCAATAATCCATGATTGGCATTAAAATTTACGACTGGCCGATTTGATTCGTGTTTCTCAATCGAGCGATTACAGAACGATTTCCACAAAGAATATAAAAAGTTAGACAGTAATTTGAAAGCTTTCAAATTTAAATTCGAAAGAAATAAAAGTATCATCTGAAAAAGATAAAGTGGTACTCATTCTTTAAATTTGTATAGAAATCAATTCCCTGATGAATTCAATTATTTACATTTCTAGTAAAGGTTTTAAAAATGTCAGCTCTATCCTCTTAATTAAAATTGATATCCATTCTCTTGTCCTGAGATTAAAGCAATTTTTGCATTTAATGCGGTTTTCAAACGTCGAACTTGCTACTCTAATCACTAAGTGGATATCCGAGGGAATAGGGATGATGCCGTTATCGTATCGAGGGAGAAGAGCGGGTCTGGGTTTGTTTGAACACAGAATATCTTCCACTGAGCGCGCGCGGTTCATTCAATCAGGCCATACTTTTGATTTAATGAAAATAGACCGCTCTGATTGCTTTAAACGAGAATTACAACGATGATTTAATTGGATATGCGATCGAATCCCAGCCTCTGGGCTCTACATTTCTTTCAATCCCATTCGCTATATTTTAGGATTTTAAATTCTTTATTGGTACTTATAATCCGTTGTAATTTGAATAAATAATTTGAATAAATATCCATTTATGGAAACGCACCTTGACGAAGAAGTTTCCATACTACTCTGAGGTTCTTCCTTGATTTCAATTTTGACACTGACGGCCTCCTTGCCTTCCTTGTTCTCCTTTGTTTCTTTGTTCGCTTCCCTCGCGTCCTTCGCGCTAACAGTGGACATCAAAGTAACAACACTCGGAGTCGTGCTCGTGGTGCTAGGTAGGGAAGACGCAGACGTGGTGGTCGTCGTCGTCGAAGAGGAACTCGTCGACTCCGTCAAGGAACTCGAGGTAGTGGTCGCTGTACCCGAGGAACTTGTGGTAGTCGTGGAGGCAGAAGCACTCGTCGTCGTGGAACATGACGCGGAGGTCGTTATTGTTGCAGCCACGGTCGTCGACGACGTCGTCGTCGTTGTGACTGTCGTCGTCGCCGTCGCCGCTGACAAACTCTGAGGGTTTTCTTGTGTCTTCTGCTGTTGTTCGCGTTGCAGTCTCGTCGTCACACCCGTTGAAAGAATGTCAATTGGTCCGATCGTCGAGTTACTATTATTTACCTGAAAAAGAACGATATTTCTATTAAAATTCTATTAAAATTTGATTTATAATCTTCTCTAATTCAAAAGCCTTAACATTGATGACTTTCTCACTTTTTTTGAAACTTACCTTATTGTTAGGATTGTTTCTAGAACTACGAGTACGTCTCGACTTTCGGAGAAGTTGTTTGTAGTTTTCTGCTTTTTTAGTGAGGTAGTAATGATGCACGCAGTCCGGTACAGACTTATGTTCAAAGGACTGGCCGATCGCTCCGAAGTTTTTGGGGTGCGAAAGGTACTTTTCTTTAAACAATTCATGCTCCATCGAGCTCCAAACGTTGATCAATTTCCTTTCATTATGCACCGAATCCAGCTCGTCAGGTTGCAGTAAACCATTCCGATTCTGAAAGGCGATTCTCCTCTGCTTCGCGTCCAAAAGTAAAGGTGGAATCACAGCATAGGATCTCATTTTCTTGTCCTCCATCTGTAAACAGAATTCCCGAAAACTTTTAGAACGCGATCTTGAAAATCTTGTTATTAACACTCGCTTAAGCTCGAAGGTGCGAACGAGAACTTTTATCTCAAACAATATAATTCCATAAATGAAAGACGAGAGAATCTTAAATAAATTTAATATTAATCCTGAAAATAAACTAGAACTTTAGTGCAGAAATTAAAATTTTATATCTTGAAAAAAATCAAATCCTCTATATAATAAGTTGAAAATAAATAAGTCGATTTCATGTGGAGCCTATTGAATCCAAGAAGTGACATTTTACTATTTATGGATAGAATTTTCCCCGACTGAAAAAACTTATCGATCCGTAATTAGTTATTAGTATCATTACAGAAATTGTGCATACTTTACTAACCTGACGGGCTCTAATGGAATTTTTTAACTCTGTCGACATTTCTTCCTGCGGAATCAGATAAGACAAGAAATCTTCATTGAAGCGTCGACAAAATATATAAACTTAAATCACGATTTATCTATGCACTTAAAACGCAAACTTTTTTAAGCGACAAAGAAAAAAAAAGAAAATAATATATTTAGACAATTTTGAAAAATATAATATGAAGAAACTCTTTCCTGAAATATACAAGAGATTTTGAATTTGGAAAAACGGTAGAACCATCAAGTATGGAGTAGAGTTCTTAAACTGATTTTTGAGCTAGATAATTTCGTAGTCGTGAAAGTAAGTCTGATTTTGAATTGTGTCAGATGATATACGTATATTTCAGTCTTCTCCATCCATTTATCCGCTGTCGTGTTATTCACCTTCTGCCTGACCAGCACTTGGTAGGAGAACGTGAGAGAAAATCGATACCTAAATCTCGCGAGAACCAAGCTGTTACCAACTGTGTATTTTGCAGAAAACCTTTGTACCTTGTAAGCATGTTATAGTGATTTTGAAAAAAAAAAAAAAAAAAAATACGAAATAGAAAATAAAAAAATAGGAAGATTAGAAAAAGAATCGAATTTAGTACTTATGTTTTTAGTATTTTCAATATTTTGAATATTACAGAATGTTTTTTAGTGCTTCAGTTTAATTTTACTTCAAATTCAATTATGCAAACTAAATCTTTAGAAAATTCTATTTGCAGTAAAGCAATATATGTATAAGAATTTTTACTTATTGGTCTCTTTTTATTAAGACAAGACTTGGTATTTTGATTTAAAAAAATAATTGGAAGCATAATGAAAACTTACAGACCTTTGAGAACTCTGCGAAGCATTATAATTTCAGAGAGAAAATTTTAAATCATTCTAAATGTGGAGATTTTGAAATAAAAAATTTGAAAGCTGTTATAATTTTACGCATCTTCAGACTTGCATTACAAAATTTTCTATAAATTCCCTTTAATTTTTTTAAATTTTCTAAAAGCATGAACGGAAAGAAAGTTAATTCTAAGCATGTGGTGTGCGATTAGCAGTGGTGAGTTAAGCCTCAAGCCGTTAGATTGTGAATAAACTCTTGTGCAAGTCACGAAAGAATCTCCTCCTTCTCTTTGCTCTTAGTCACGATATAGCAGTCATTTTTTCTCACAGAAAATAATCAGGAGAAACAAGACATTTCAACGAAATAGTGGATAGGATGCTGAGAAGTTAGCAGAAACAATTCAGAGACATAGACAGTTCGAAACTTAAAATTTTCAACTCTTAAATTGACACCACGGAGTATTGAAACACAATGTAAAACAGCTTTAAGACCTCTGAAAACCATGTTAGTAATTTATCCAAGTTCCAAAATCCAGGACAACACACGGTATTTCCAAACTTATCTGTGATTCCTGAAAAGATATGACCCCAATTTGCAAACGAATCAATCCCTAAAGCTGAATGTATTACAGAAAACAATAAAATCCTAAAACCAAAATTGCATGCAAGCTATTCAATCTTGGAATTTGGGCTTTATCTTTAAATACAAAAAAAAACTTTTTTATCGGAAAAAAACACGAATGAAACTTCCCTCCCATCGAGTTTGACTCAATTTCTTTCTGATTTAACCGAGAGTATCTGATTATCTCCTCGCAACTCACCTTCTCGCTTCTACGCGCCCCTTTTTTCGTATAAATACCGACATTTATCTTTAAAGTGATAAAGAAGATTGACTCGACTAATCCACGGTCCATGAAGAATCAAATGTGATATACCTCCTGCTCCTGAAGACCGTCCATGATTTCTTCGAGGTCAGCTTCGCTCTTGATGCGAGCACCGACCCGGTTGAAGCGTTCTTTATCCTCTCTCTGCTTTCGCAACTCGGGAAATACCTTCTCGAAGAAATCACGGTTCTTAGCCTCTTTCGTTTTCCGCTTTTGGGTCGACTCAACCCGTTCCACCTTGCGATGCCATTCCTGGACGAGAACGGCATAGATTTGGGATTGCTTCCGATGTTGATTTGATCGTTCTGCGTATTCCTTTTGTAGCCTCAAAATCAGATTCGGCCTCACAATGGTTTGATTCCTCTCTCGATTCTGCTGGTAGACGATCGTATCCGAAGGCTGGTTGTACAAGGGAAGGACCACCTTTGGTCCTAGCCTGTCCAATATCCGGTGCGCCTCTTCAGATTTTTTCTACAAAAAATTGTTTCTGAGTACAACGACGACATTTTATAACAATGAAGATTTCCAAAAAATTAATTCTAAAGCTGCTTTCTAATTGCAAATCTCTATTACCAAAACCTACAGCATACATGAAAACCTTACACAGCTCCAGGTGTCGGTAAATATTGATAAAAAGAATTTAGGATTAGAGCGTTGCTCTGGACTTTTAGCTTTAAATTGGATTTCTAAATTCTTAGACTTTTATTCAATCACTCTAAATTTGCATGTGAACAAATTTGGACACTTTTAAATATTGTTTCTTTCAAATTCGGTCACCTTAAAATAAAAAAAATATCCTAAATGAGTGACATTCAATCTTACCCTATTATCCGCATAAGTCTTTTGCGCAGGCGACTGATGTTTAGGTTGCTGCGATTGTTCCTCGACAGGTCGTTTGAGTCCACTCGCCTCTAGCGGTTTATTCGCCGTTTCCTCGAGTTCTATCAGCTTTTTTCGAAGCTTGCTGATCTGCGATTCCCTTTTCGCGATCTCGCGGTCAACTTTTCCTATTTGTTGAAGGAGTTCATCCTTCGTGCTTCTAAACTGAGCATCCTCTTGCGTATTTGGCTCGGGGATCGGTGAAATCGCTTCCGTCTGAGGCGTGTAGGCTCCTTGCGCTGGCTGCTCCTGACAACAAAATGTCATATAGTATTCTGTTACACAATCTAAAAGCAATCAATTCGATTGCCAAAAAACTGAAACTAAGTCTAAATTAATGCTCTGATACGCAAAGTTTTGAATAAAATTTTCTAAAGGCTCACCCTGGTGTCTATCCTAAGCGGTTGCTGGAGTTGCTGAACATGTTCTTGTTTGACGATGGTGTCGGTAGGCAAGAGGTTCTGACATTGGGATTGGGGTTGGGGTTGGGGCTGCGAGGATTGTCCAAGTCGAATTTTCTTAAAGGGAGGAGCGTCGGACATGTTAGACATCTCCACGGAGCTTCCCCGATTACAATACTGCTCCGATTGAATAGATATCATGCCTCGGGGATTTCTAGCAGCCGCTACAGGGTATTCGGGGGCTGTTGGCGAGGCCGTCGATGCTGCTGCGGCAGGTGTAGAGAGCATAGATATCCTCGGCCTCTCCCCCCGAGTCGTCACCACGTACTCTCCAGCTGCACCAACTCCGACGCCAAGACCAACGCCTACTTGGGATACAGGACTACTGCTCACGCTGATCGCAACTCGGTCGTTCACCTGCAATTAAAATTATGAAAATAAAGTTCTCCAACAGTTTAAATCAGAATAAAATATAAATTAACCTAATTCTTGCATTGCAAATTCTTTCAAATTCAAATAATTAATTATCCAGAGGTTTTAAATTAAATTCTCTGCAAAACTTGTTCTACATTTTAAAATTTAATTAAAGAGCTTTATTATTTTCATCCTGTTGAAAGTAGAGAGTCTGTATTCAGAGCTTTTCATTTTAATCGAATCTCCATTTTTATTTCAATTAAATACTTCGACATTTATGATGTAGAATATTCGAGGGCTTTTAATCAATTATTTATATATAAAAATTTGACCATAATTAGATTATTTCATCATTTCCGAGCGTATTTGAATTACAATATAATTTAAGTCTCTATGTTTTATTAATTTTAGAGTGAAATCTAAGGCACTAAAATGAAGTTGGAAACAATGTTTAAGCCTAGAAACCAACTGAATAAAAATTTTTAAGCATTGACAGTAAGTCAGTATTGGTTTGAAACTCCTACAACTCGTTTTCAGGCCCATGAAAGCATTTTCTTCGACCAAATCGTAAAGAAAGAAGACCGTTTAAATTCCTCTCTCCATTTTATAAACCCGATTGTCGGTTTTTAGGAGCGAGTCTCATTTTGACCCCCTCGATTTAGAAAATACGACGATAATAAGAGGCGTTATTGGTCCATAAATATTCGGGTCAATCAGGATTGAATCATCGCCTTTCTGAGTGCATCTCGTTGTCATTTCACGATTCACGACAATCTCCTCGACTGCGGTAATGCCTCGAAACCGAGGTGCAGAGGGTACGAGGCAAGAGCTTCAAACCGAGTGGGTGAAGACAACTTTCACCCGCCCACACGACTATCTATATCATGGTCGGTCTAACATTACGGCTATTAGTTACAGGCCATTGTTACGGGTTAAAGTTTCCATCTTGAGGAAGAAACAAAAAAGCCAGACAAGGCGAGTAGGGCATTCTGTAATTATGTCTCTGGATTGTGTAAAGGCGCTCGATAAGACCACAAAAAAATTCGACTCACTATTTGCGATTATAATGGGAGAAATAGTTCGCCAGTTTGTCCTCGAACAGTTTCCTTTCTTAGTTAGCAGTAAGTTTTGATTTTTAAATCACAGAAAAAGAACTGAAACTTGTAAAAAGTTGGAATTGACTTTATTTTAAAGCATTGAGTTTGAGGCAAAAGTCTTTAAATTCCAACTAAATCAAATGACTTTTGCAATTAATCATGAAACGAAGTCCAATTTACGTAGTATTTTTTATTCTGATAATTTCCGATTTAAGTATAAAGTAATAATAGCAAAGAGGAAAATAATAGATATAATTTAATGTGGATTGTTGAGCCTCAATTTCAACATCCTTATTTAATGAGAGCGCTGTAATGATCCAAAATGGGAAGGTACTTCATTATCCTGAGGTATACTTTCCTTTTCCAAACAACGTCAGTATTTAACTTTACGTGTGCAACGTAATGTAGTTATAATTCAAGTTTCTCATGTGAAATCAGAAATTACCTCGGAACTTTTCTAATTTACAATCCCCATTTAGAATCATTTAGAATTCCCGTACGTTTCCACGTCCAATAATTAGAGAATCGAATCAATGTGTTCTATTATTTATCGAGTTCTCAATAGTCTTCGACAAACGTCTATTACAACCTCCCCATCCTCTCCAAAATTATTTTGAATTCAGATTCAAACCTCAAAATTCAATTTCTTTATTTTACTTCACAAATATTACAAATAGATATTGTTCGCTCTGTGTTAAAATTAAATATTTTCTCGCTCTATAGGCAAATTTCCATTTCGAAAAGTAGTAGCGCTATAGAGTAAAAGAATATCTAATTATAATATTTGTTAAGTAAAATGGAGAATTAAGAGATAACCATATAAGCCTATATGGGTTTGGATTTTTTGAAATTACCATTGTGCATTTAAATCCAATTTCGAAATTCCAATTCTCTATTCTCTACAATCTCTACATCCTAAAAAAAAGGTTCCAATTGGTATTACTGAGGTGAAATACTTGAAGAATTAGAGAATAGAGACTGGTCAGAATAATTACGCACATTGGAGTTAGTATTTCTGTAGACATCCCTGGTGTATGCGGCTACCGCACCCTGTGGAGGTGGTGTTTGATTAACGGGTGCGGAAGGCGCCGGCAGTGGTGGAGGCAGGTAAGGATGAACATATCTGAGCCCGGTGGCTACGGGGACGGCGACAAAGCCTCCACCTGTGGTGGCGGCGACCGCCGAAACCGCCACGGCTGCAGCTCCACCCGCAATCCCGGTGCTCGCAATTGATCCGGTCACGGCGACGACACTTCCGGTCCCACCGGAACTGCTGACTCCGGGCCCGCCGCTGGGTCCTGCGCTCGAACACTGGACATAAGTACCGCTGCCGACTGTCCTAGGCGACGCTGGACTACTACTCTTGATGTTGATGTAGTTCTGCGTCGGCCTGAAAACAAATTTATACGTTAATAAAGACAACTCTTCTATTTTTCAACACTAAGCATCAATATAAATAGCTTGGAATCAATATAAATGGCATTTCGCAATGAGAGCCCACACACCTTTCTTGAAAAATAATCCACTTTTTTATTTCCATGAATATATATGTATATATTTAAAATTTTAACACGGTTTTGAAATATGCAAGATAGAGAGAGAGACAGATACATGCAATTGTTCCTCTTCTTTTCAATATACATAATTATACAAATATATACTGCAATTATTGCTTGCTTATACATATATTTAAGTCACGCGTGGGTATCCCAGTGCGTTAACTATTAAACTTGTTTTGTCGACAATTATCTTCACTTCATAATCACTGGTTACTAAAGGTATCAGGTAGTAACAACGGTAGTTCGTTCATCTTTAAATTCCTGGACTACTCCTGCCTTATCGGACATTTCGAAATATATATGTACTTGATTTACTGACCTAGAAAAATTCAGCAAAGCTGGGTTTTATCATTCTCTAAATTAAAAACGTGTTCTTAGTTTCCTCATTTCGTCATGATAATTAAGTTCCCTAAATCAGAAATACTATACTATTATTGCGGAACTTAAATTATTGTACAAATTGTATTATACGTAATATTAATTGTAGGGGAATGAAATCCACCGAACTTACACTTCTCTGTAATTAGTTTCGGACTTAGAAACAAATTTTTATTTACTTAGAAAAAAATTGAATGGAATTGATTTCAAGGTACTTTTTTCAAGAAAAAATAGACCAATCTTCTTTTCCTTGTAGAAAAAAAATTAATTGTAGTTTTTCCAACCTGCTTTTGAGTCAACAAGTCGACATGGTTCTGTAATCATTATCATTGCTCACGTGTGACTCACACTCATAGCCTCGAGTAAATTAGGTTTTCAAGTATCACATGTGCCAGTGCTGAGAGCTCACATATGTACATGTGACTCATTGCTTTACAGAAATTATTCGATGGGATCATCGGGCGTGGACTTTTCTTTTTTTTTTACTCGAAGGAATTTGGGTAGGCGGACCTTTCCGGAAGTTCAAACTGAATCTCTTGACAAAAATAGATTGCTTATTACAAATTTCATAAGACTCCTAACTAATATTCCCTCCGAAACTTTTAATTTCTTCGAGAATTTTAGAACCTGGAAAAACTGTAATGTTACGAACTCTGGTTCGTAATATTCTTCATGTTTATTCAGAACTTTTTAAGTAAAAAATAATTATACAGACTTTCTAAATTACTTCAAAAATATATTTTGACTTTTTTTCTCATTTTTTTTCTATTTGTTAAAAATATTTTACAGTTAATTCAATGTTCTATTTTCTTAAATACAATATAATTTTTTATTTACATTTTTCATCAGTTTCTTTTATCTAGAAATATATTTTTCATCATCGCTAATTAAGATTATTTAATTCTTTAAAATTGACATCACCTAGATTTTACTTATTTCTGCTCTCAACTTGAGAGAGAATCGATAGTTCAACTCAGCTTCTGATAAGTGCAAAAAGCCCCGAATCATTTCATCTTGTCAAGAGATACCGATTTTAAACAGGTGCTCAGATAAAAAGTATGTAGGTCATGGAAATATTTGAGTTATATTTAGAATCTTCAGAATAATTACACTCGGGAAATTGAGTAAATATCTCAGTTTTATTTAAAAAAAAAAAAAAAAAAAAAAAAAGGAAGTGAAATGATAATTACTAAATATCTAACAGAATTTCAGTTAATTAAATGAAATTTAGATTGAACTGAATACAGAATTATTAAGCTTTCAGGCTAATTATATTTTTTACTTCTCTCTCATGAAACCTTATCTTATTTTTTGTATGTAGGCACCGATGACAGATAAAATTTGATGCATGACTAATTGGAATGTTTTCACTCGAATTCGCACACTAAAATTTTCGTTTACCTAGAATTTTATCTGGTCCTGATAAGAGTACTTATTTGGGTGTTGAAAAAAAATCAGGAAGTACATATAATATTAGAACTTAATAAAATAAATATTTGATAAAAGGTAAAAAAAACTGTTACATTTTTTTTAATATAGAAAAAAAAAATATTGTTGGTCCTAATTTGGGTGTTTTTGGTTTCTTGAGTTCAGTTACTTAGAAATCCAAGAAGTTTTTGATAAAATTAAGTTTTTTGGACGTTAAGACAAATTTTAACAGCATGTACTAGTTACTATAAGAGCAAATTTAGTTTCATCAACTTTACGTTGGCAATAATAAATATTTTTCATTAAAATTAGGCGAACTACCTTCATGCTCACATTTTCTTTTTGAGATAAGAATAAAACTTTTTAATATAATACTTATTAAATTATTTATTTAAAAAATCATTTATTCTATGTAGTTAAAAAAAAAATGTTCACATCAGTGAAAGACCACGTGGTGCGCGGAACCACGACTCTTCGTGTCGAAGGCGCGCAGCCCGCCATCTTGTGTTTTTCAACACGTACGATTCGCTCAGCCACGGAGGGGAATGAGGGGTGGGGGAAGGGTTCCTATCGCTTTTTTTACGAAGGCTTGCTGTGCTGTCCTACGAGAAGCGTTCCGCTATCTAGATCTAATTTGGCATGGGCATGTGACTTTGGAAGTCGGGTCGGTACATCATACCTACAAAATGCTCTAAACTCTAAAGGACCCTTTAAAGTTGAGATAAATTCATAAATTTAACTTTCAGACAGTGTCTACTCGTTCCGCATTTCCGTATGAATAATCGAATATCTTGCCGACTTTATTGGTCTTTATAACACGTTTGGAAATTGAATTTCAGGGAATTAAATTCCAGAAAAATTTGTAGAATGAAATTTCATGAAAATAAAGTCCAGGGAATGAAATGTTGGAATATTGAAGTGCGGAATCAAATTCTGTGAAGATTGGACGAATGTAATTTGAGAAAACAGAAGTTCTGGCACTAGAATTTATGAAAATGGAAGTAGGGGAACGGAATTCAGAAAATTCCAAGTTCAAGAACCTAAATTTCAGAAACATGGAGAAATGAACTGATAGATATCATTTACAATTGAACTAGTGTTGGTAAGGTGATTTTTACATGAGAGAGGGTCCACGATCGGAATCAGGCGGTGGCAGGCGGTTGGCCTGTGGCTCCCTCGAGTATGGACTGCCGATGATGTAACGGTCAGTGACCCCCACCCCGCTTAACCCCCTCTCCCGATACTCTCGCTTCTTGTGACCACTTCACGCAAGATCACCCCACCCATCTACCCACCCACACTTGCATTGTACACGCATCTACACGCATTAGCTATATTCAACTATCAAATATTATTTGTATATAAATGTGAATTAGTCTTCAAATGCAAATTGCACATGTGTATATAAATGATCTACGTGTATGTGTAAATAGTCCACATACAATTATGAGCTTGATCATTGGTGCGAAAATCTCGGGTCATCCGTAGGATGCATATAACAAGTCATTGCCAATGAACAAGTTTTTGCTCGTATTCGTCACTTCGAGGTGAGTCTTTAAGGATGTTGAATCCAGATTCTAAACTCAAAATTCGATCTTTTCATTTAACTTAACAGATATTATGATTAGTACATAATGTTTTCACTCTGTAGTGACATTAATTGAGCGGCTGATATCAAAAGCGGACTAAAAAAATGGTGGGAGCAAAAATGGGTTAAGAAGGCTACGGGCAAAAACGGATTAGAAAAGAAATTAGAAAAACGAAGATTATATCGTATATTTTAATATAACTTTATGAT
>JAUESH010000037.1:2346892-2359934 GCA_032275165.1 Synergus magnus
TTCAGTCATAAAAAAAACAGCTTTAATTTTCTCTATCTTTGAGCGGTTCTCGTTTATCTTTCAAGAGATTATGTACTTTGTTTCGGTCTCAAATCAACGTTCCCCTTTAAGAGTTTAAGGAATTCTTCACGCGTAGCGGAAAGGAGAATTAAGCAGACAATCGGAGCACAAACTCAAAAATATCTTAAAAAACAACTACTAAACTAATAAAACAGAAAAGAAAATACATAAACATATTACGACAGTAAACAATTTCCAATAAAATAATAACAAGGAACATCACAATCGGTATAGAGATTTCTTTTGTTCCGGACACTTTAGGATTTTTTCAACAAAATGCATGTGTAAAAAGTTCGACCTAAAATTTTGCAGTCATCTCGGTTACTTTCGTGCAGAAAAGGGTTGAGCTCTCGCGCATAGTGAATTCTGAATTTCATCTGTGCCGGAGGAGAGATGAGCGTAAAGAATACAAGGATTCTATCCCCCTCTGTCTTTCTTTCATCGAATGCATGTATATGTGCCTGAGAGAGTGTATGCGTATGTGTGTGTAATAATGTGATTCACGCTCACACTACTAGACTCCCCCACCCACGCGTCCAAACACATGAGCAGAGCATGCGCATAACACTTATCTGTGTGAATGCAAAATAGTGTGCAGCTCACATAGACACACCTGTGTAGATGTGAGCCAGACCCTCGCACATTTAGTGGAGACTGAGGAACGAGGCCAAACGAAAAACACGAGAGAACCAACAACAAAGCATAAAGCAACCAGACCGACGATTCTTCGAGTTCGTAACTCCGGCTCTCTAACTTGTACGAAGCCCAGTGCACTCAAAGTAGCCACCTGATAAAATCACCTTTTCCGGGACCCAATTCGAGGGGCATGATCTTTTGGCATTTTCATGCAAATCCACTCACTGTGCAATTCGCAAGAAACATTTCTAAGGAGTTATAAATACGTTTTTCTTGACGCAAGCTCGAGTTTGGAAGTATGTAGACCGATTACACAATTGCAAATCATTGCAAATGAATCATATTTTTGAATTCAGTCATTTCAATTAAGCAAACGGAGAATATTTAATGAAAGAAAGTAGTGCACCACACCGCTGTCACCAAATTCAAATAATGCTCGAACCTTGATTTTTGTTATATAAATATCTGGAAGGTTTGCTTGGAAGAAGTTCAATTCTAATAAATTCTGGCTTTTGATGTGTAATTCTCCCAGCAGTCGGAACTTAGTTTCAATATCATAAATTGCAAAATGGTACGAGCTACGAGACGGTCTATCAACTCGCTTGAAGGTCATGCTAGAAGATATAACTGCAAATTATGATTATTTCGATACCTTGTTAAGTCAAAAATTAGGTCGCATACGTCCATAAATTCGATAATTGGTAGTTTTCCTTTCACAAGCTCCAATTAAATCTCTTGAATTTCAATTTAATCCAAAAATAGGTTGAAATTTTCCCCGGAATCTTACAAAAATGTACTTAATTTTTGAATTGACTGAAATATTATTGTTTTGATAAGTAATATTCCCGGGACAGGCCAATGACGCAATAACGTCGTACCGGATGTATCGATTTTTACCTCCGTCGTGTCGCCGCGATGCAGGTACGCAGAGGAAAAGACTTACACGGACAGCATATACACATATATTTAAAACTCGTTTTAGAACAATAAAAGCACAACCCACTCAAAAATCTCTCAAAAAATTAAAACCTGTTTGAAAAAATGAGTTCACGAAATGAAAACTAAATTAAACTCTTTTAATGGTCCAAGTGAAAAAATCAAAATGTGAAAATATTATTCACATGTCACTGAACCCACTTCCACATTCAAGACATAATCATAACTTTCGAAACGAACCTGTTACACGACTTAAATTGTTATCTTAAAAACTTCAAGTTACGTGTGAAAAATTTTGCTATCTGTTTTTAGATATGATGTAAATAATTAAGTTCATAGTTGCTATTTTCACCAAGTAGTTTGAAAACCTTTATGTAATAACTATCATTTTCAGATTTATTGCTTAATATCTGGAATTTTTTCTAATTGATGCGACTCAGGAGTTAAACGACCTGCCTCGTAGAAAAGCCAGGAAAGGGGAGTGAGGATTATTTTTCGATGAGTGCTTGAATAACGTTATATATGTAGGTCCGGAAACTACGACGGACTCCGAGCGCGAACGCCACGTAGCGAATTACGCGTTGGCGTTACGCCATTCGTCACATCATCATAGTATAATCCAACACTGTGGCTCTTTTCTCAGTTGAGGACCGATAACTCACTCTTTTTTCGATCAAAGTGCTGTCCAGATAACTGATAAGGTACTCGATCTTTACGAATTATATAACTCTAAACCAAGAATTTAAAAAAAAGTTAATCCACGAGAAAATTAGAGGGTTATCATCGAATCATATAACTATGACCCAAAAGAGACAACAATTAAATATGAGACTGAAAAGAGACCCTTCTAGATCTGAAGACAGAAAGTTCCCTACTCTTCAACTCCTACGCCTGGGATCGCTTATTTAAGAAAGTGATAAGACTAAGAATCATGTGCAAGTAAATTAAACATGATGAGTCAATTCTAAAATTTAAGGAGGCTTATCCAAAAAACTTGAACGACCTTCATAACGTTAAACCTATGCGTTTAAAAGCATATATTTATCTCTTGGAAATAAAAAAAAGTCTTTCAAAAATCCCCAAGAATTTATAGTTACAGCGGGATGGCTAAATTTACTCAAACACGTATTTATTTCGAGTAAACAGAGTGCGTGCAGTTGGGGAAAAATGTACAAGCCCTCAGTGTTGCAATGACATTCTTTCGGTCATTTCCTCAAATAAAATTACTTAGACCTTAAAAATCTCCTTATTAAAAATAAGGAGATTGCTGTTAAAAATTTACTAAAAAATTGAAATTACTGTTACTATTTTCTTTTGGGTAAATGCTCGTATCGTTTATTTATAGTAGGTGCATGACTCATTGCAAATCAATTATACATAAACGTAATGCCACATATAACTCCATCTGCTTTCTCTAACGGGCACAATCAACTCGACTTTTGGACCTTCAAGAGACAGACTTTACATCTGGATTTTAAAATATCCTTCCGAAAAACGGAAATAATCTAATAATAGAATTATAATTTGATATATATCGATTTTTGCATTACAGGTTAACAACAGCACCGAGGCATTAACTTTCGGACACGAGGCTTCAAATTTTTCAAGTGTAGACTTGATTGCAAAAGACGAATTACTGCGTCAATAAATATGGCGTCATATACTCTCAAGTATCAATAATTGCCCCCTCCCTAAGCTTTAAATAATTTAATATCGAATTTTCTTCCACTGATCTTATAA
The DNA here is from genome assembly GCA_032275165.1 of Synergus magnus. Classification (NCBI taxonomy): domain Eukaryota; kingdom Metazoa; phylum Arthropoda; class Insecta; order Hymenoptera; family Cynipidae; genus Synergus; species Synergus magnus. The sequence continues at coordinate 2,350,265 of JAUESH010000037.1, forward strand.
TGTTTGCAAAAAAAAGTTTTCGATTAATGATCATATTCTGAAGAAGCCCAGACTCGGGTTATAATGGAAGTTTCTAACTCGGCGGGACTTCCACGAGTAAAACGTCTATCGATTCGTCCTCGTCGCTTGGGCGAAGTCGCTCGATGCCGTAAAAACTGGTACGACGCAAACGGGCATCGTTTTCAACCAAGATACTTTTACCCAAAATGAAGAACCTTCTTAAAATATCCTTCTTATTTATTGTTTCCGAGGAACAAATCGAAATCTTCCATAAAGGCAAAAATACACATTCAAACTGAAGGAAAACAATAAAAAAAGAAATCCATTTAAAATGGGAAATTAGAATAACACAAATCGTTCTTATACCAAAAATTCGTCGAGTCACAGCGCCTTAAAAAGGGGGATGAGGAAAAGGAGGCCGAAGGGGGGGCAGGATTCCGCTTCCTTCGTTGTATTTTCAATGCGTTTCACTTGGTTGCACGACGATCATTCTGCGTCCTTCGGACGTTCGTTGGATCGTAAAATTCCCCTTCCTTCGGTAGAAAGTCAAAAAAAATTGAGAGGCACTATAAACTCGTGAGAAGAGCCCAAAATGCGTCGAGAGTCGGTTCAAAACTCGAGATTCTTCAGATCTATCAGACGCAAAAAAACGTCTCGTATATTCGAAAATGGTTCTATGACGTTGGTAGAAAATAACGGTAGTTGAAAATTGATTTCGATAAATTGTGAAATTCCCTTCATGGATGGCAGTGTATAAAAAAGCTTCATATAAAGAAAATTATTAACGTTTTGAACATTAAGCGAAAGGCTTTTTTTCTCAAAAAGTTGCTTTTTGTAAAAATTAACCATATTTCAACTGCCCATTCATTAAATATTCGAAACTACCATTTTTGTTCAAGTAACTACTATTTTTTCTCACAATTTCAAAAAAATATATATATATCTTTTCACTTAACCATTATTTGAGTGACCTTTTCTTTATACTTTTTTTCGACTTTTCGTCTCAGAGAATAAATTGAGAGTAGAGACTAGATAAACTTGTTCTCACAAGCGTCGCTTAGAAATTCGCAATGCCTAGGAACATCCCGAACAGAATATGTTGAAAATCCTCTATAAACTGACCTGGATATGAAAACTCGATAAGGTATAGATTAGAAATCAAGAACTTTAATTAAAGCTTATTAGAAATCACACCGTAAATCGTCGGCTATTTTAATCCTTACTGGTATTAAAACTATGAAACTTGACTTAAAACATTTCACCAAAAATAATCAAATCGTCTCTTGCAATAGAAACACTTTACTTATTGAATAAAAACTGAAATTTCGCTAAGTCTAGATCACCACCAGAATATTTTTATAAAAGACGAAAGGAAGATTTTGAACGGAGAACTTTGGGGACAACTTTACTATCACATAATGTGTCAAGATGTTCTCAGACAAAAGAATTTCAGGCTTTTGGCATAAAACCCAAATATGGTCAAGGACTGCCAAGGAATTTCAACTCGAAAATTGAAACATCTGGGACACTCATATTCTATCAAAATCTTTTGAAACACGTGATCCATTATCATAGAAGCCTCGACTCGTCCATCTAGAATAAATCCAGAATTTCTTAAATTTCAAGTTCTAACGCCAAAAATAATCCCGAATGATTCCATATGGACTTCCGCGAATGCAGACAAAACTCTCAACATATTTTGGCCGATTCTCCAGGAATAAAGCATGTGGCACTCAAGTGTAACTCCATCCCTGACGTAGTCCCGTTAGACCGATTTTCAGCCTCCTTTTCCTCGCAATGCTTCGGGTGAGATTCTTTTTTGGATAGAACAAAGGGGCGTTTGATTCTGAGAATACGTACGATTCTTCCCATCGTGGGCTGCTGCATTAGTTGCTGTGGTTTTATCCCCAGGGGTAGTCTTCAAGTTCACGCGAAAAATCGTAGGAATAGGATATCGCCTATAAATACACTGGCTATTTCGGGCCGTTGAACGCTCTCCAGAATACACGCGATCACACTGCGCAGGAAACCATTATAAACCAAGCCGATCGACGAGGCACAAGAAACACGAGGATACTCGCTAGGGCACCATGCAGCATAACCGCGCGCACTAGGTTGTTCTTTATCCCATGGGGGCACCAGAAGCCGAAATGCACTCGTTACCAGGGCAAAACGAAGACACGTGACACCACTTTTTCATGCCTGCCCTCTTTTTGCCAATTTTTTTCGCATTTCCTCCTGGCTTCTTTTTGACGAGCACGGATTCCGTAGCGGTGGTTCTTTAGGCAGAAAAGAAGTGTGTTTTGCGGACGAGACGACGAGCGGGCGGCGACGCGAACGCGCCCAGCAACGATCGTTTATTTCGCGAAATAACGCCTCGCGATCTGCAGGGACCAAGTCGAGCGCTTGGCGACGAGGCGCAATCGCCCTCGAGAGAGAAACGAGACGAGACGAGACGATTAGCGCGAAAATATTCACTGTACACTGTATACTCTACACATACAAGAAACAACGTGCGACGTACTCTACACGCTATATCTCATTTTAGGCTTACGGTGCAGGTGCAGGTGCAGGGCACACGGGCGCTCCTCGTCGTCGCGAGCGTTCTATCTCTCTTGCTGGCTGGAGAATAACAAGGGTAAAATGGGGATAAGAGCGAGAGAGAGCGAGAGAAAAGGAGACGAGAGAGAGCAGGCTCAGGGACGGCCAGAGTCCGTTACGTGCCCCCGGCTAACACCAGCGCCACGACTCAAACCGGATTCCAAACCGGTATTATCGGAGACGCGAGTTTTCGTCAAAAAAGATTTTGTCCTTTTTCATTTGCGACACGCCCTGCTTTTTAAGTCAAGCGAAACTTGAACGATATCAAGAAATTCAAAAATAAACTGATATCGCACAGAATTTTACGAGACCTGTACCTATGTACCTATACCTATACATATACCTATACCTATACCTATACCTATACCTATACCTATACCTATACCTATACCTATACCTATGTAAACCTTGCATACATTTCTCATTTTTTTCCTTGAAAACTATTTCAGCTTTAAAATATGATCGGAAATTCACGGAAAAATAAATTTTCCTAAATAGTAATCATTACATTTGTCCTAAATTACGACTCAAAATTAATTTACGTGTAAACAAACAATGTAAGACAAACAATACAAGGTTTTAGAATTATAGAATTTATCTTTTATCTTCCAAGTAGTACAATTCAGATTTTACAGATTTATGGCACTTAAAATCAGTTGCATAAGCATGGACTTCAATGTCCTTATATATTAACGTTGAAAGACAGCATCTGTTAAACCCATTAAACCATACTTAATTTTGGAGACCTTACACTAACAGTAAAAAATTAACCTTGAAATTGTTACACCTTAAAATTTTGTTGATGTGAAATTCAGAGATAAATAGGGGGACTATAATTAATTTTCGAAAAGTAGAACAGAAAGCTTTAAAAAATGAGGATAAAGTAGGGCCAAATAGTTGGAAAACAGGACAAGGTAGGGCATAGTAGAATACAAAGGATTAAATAAATGTCTAAGACTTAACCACTGATTTTTAAGTTTTTGAGGCTTGTGAATTGACGAAGAAATTATTAGATGGCATTGAATGATAAAATTTTGTACATAAAAAGTCCAAAAGTTGATTGAAAAATAAACAATTTATCATTTGATAAATCCGGACAAAGTAAAAAATCCTGTAGGACAACTCACACAAGCCCTAAAATGAGGACATGTCCGGGAAAATCCGGACGGATGGTCATCCTAGAGATGAAGTTAAATTAAATAAAAATTTATCTATATTCAAGCAAAATTTATCTGAATTTAAGAAAACATAAAATTAGTTTATAACTCACAAAAAATTTCATATATGAAGACAAAATTAATGTCATTTAAAATCACTCAAAATTCCAGACTAAATAAACTTTCCATTTTAAAAATTCGCCTACTACTTTACGAAATATTAGAGAAACGGAAAAAAGTATGGCCGACCATGCTCTAAAGGCTTAAAGGGACACGTCACTAAAGTGCACTTATGTTAACTATTTAATTCAGTTGAATTCTTTGCACGGAAAAAAAATTTCTTCGATGTAGAGGTAAGATTAGACCTTATCTTTCAGAAATGGTAATATTTCTAACTGGTGGCATTGTTTCCTTATCTAAAATACTATCAGAAAATAAAAACTTACTTTAAACTAAAGTTAAACCTAAGCCCATTTTTAAAGCCTTCCCGCAAACATTTTCTAAACCTAATTTTAAAGCCATCTAAAAATTTTCCGTAAATTCAATTGTCAGATAATATAGAATAGAGAATCTCAAATTATTTGTTCCGGAAAAAATCTGAAAAAAGTAAAATGAATGCTTTGAAAAATCTGACGCGCATAAAGGCTTGAATCTAAAGGACAATTTAAGGTTCTGGTTGTCAGTGGGTGCCCTTTGCTGTTACTTTCATTTACTCCAAGTACCCACCCAATTCAAGGTCAAACCCCCTCTCTCAGCGCAGACTCGAAAAATCCACCCTAGCCCGGAAAGTCGAAACCCCCAGAAATTCGCAACGTACAAACGCGAATCTAGACTATCGATTTGCGGACTGATAGCGACTTCCGCCACGGGAATATTAAATCTCATCATTCCAGATCCAGCTTTTCATTCGTCACGAAACGCCATTCTGGGAACTCGAAATCAGATATCCCCTCCCTGCAATCGATATCGCGATGAAAAACAATCTCTTCCATCTCTATCTTTTCTCTATTCCCATTTCTAATGCGAGGCGCCCCTTTAGGCCAGCCCTGACCGAGACTTGTATCCATTTCCCCTAACTTGTGTGCGTAACCCTTTCGTCTATAATATATATCTACACGAAACCTCGTGTAGATAGAGAACTCGTTCGTGAATCGACTCGCAAACTCGTGTGCAAATTTCTGTGTGTAATGTCAAGCAACATACCTATAGGTTAGACGGAAATGGGAGAAAAGCGAATTTCGCCGAGTAGGGTTGCCACAAAATTTCTATTGCAAAGTTTAAGGAACATCTTCACAACAATATTCAGACACGTTATTTTCCAAGATTCCCACGAAAGGAAGATCAAACGTCCATTTTAAAATGAGCATCAAAAACTGATTGGTTCATTATTCAAGTTAAATAGTTCGATTGTTTTCAAGTGGGGGAGGAGGCGAGGGCGAAAGACCCACATCTCTTCAAAATCTCATTCCTTTTACGAGACTGAAAATTCCTGCAGAAAGTGAAGATTTTTTGAGCAGTGCACCAATGTGCCCCGTAAAAGTAATTTCTCGAAAATCTGTGCATGCAGCTCGGTGACTTTCACCGAAACCGCATATCGCGATTTTCGTCCTGTCGTCAGGGGAACGGGTTATTGGAGGGGGCAAAAGGAGGGGGGCATCTCTCCGCCCGACGTGTCGGCCACGGAGGGTGGTCGAATTTCGGCGGACTCGACCTGTTGTTTTCAGGGCCGCCAGGTTAACGTCGCAAAGCGTTGGATGGACGGACGTAAGGACGGACGAACGAGCAGACGGCAGGCTAGCAGGGCACGAAGAGGAGGGACTTGGTGAAGGGGAGAGGGATGACTCGCCCGAGGAGCAAAGAGCGGTGGAGGGATTGGAGAGCAGTGGGGCGAGCGAAGACTACTGCGTTTCGACTTCGGCGCGGACGTGAAGAGAGAGGAAGCGAGCGAGAGAAAGAGAGGGGCAATATGAGAGTGGGGGGCGCTCGACTAAAGAAGAGTCAGAAGGGGGGAGCTACGCTAGCGCAGGGACGTAGCTAACCGGGGATCCCTCCTTCGGGCGACGACCTTTTCCTTCCGCATCGAATCGATCTCAATTTTCGCCATGAGCACACCAACAGCCACGGACGTGGGGAGAAAAATGTTTTCTAAGTCTTCAAATTCCCAGGTAGAGTAGAGCGAAATGGCGAAATTGAAGACAATTAAAGCTAGAGATTCACATATTGAATTGTTATGTTAATGCTTATGTAAATTAAAAATTCGCACAAACTTTTTCGAGATTGTTGAAAGTGTTTCGATATTTCTTTTTTAAGCCTTTTGATACATGTAATCCTTTCGACAGTGGCTTTAAGACGAGACTTTGAACGTTAATATTGATATCTTATCGGATATCCAATGCAACGCTGTCATTGTTGACCCAAGAATGCGTCTGAAACATCTGTTTGGTGTTTTTCAAGGACATCCAGAATACACGTCCTTAGTTAGCTTCACATTCATGTTTAGTATTTCGGATGCAAATCTCACATTTGTGAGAGACAGAAGGCGCTTTTGAAAACGGAAAGTTCGCAGACTATTGCGAAAAGGATTCTTTTATGTGGCTTTTTTTGTGACAATGAGACCTCAGTCGCGCTAGTATCTTTAAATAAACTAGTCACCTATACGGAGGTAGTGGTATTTGAAGAAGAAGAAATTAACAAATTCCATTTACTCAAATCAATAAGACAACACAGTTCTCATTCAATTTGAAGCTTTTCTTTATAGTTTCCCAGCCAAAGAAGCGAGGACAGAGGAATCGAGAAGGCATTAACTCTCGAGTGTTCGCTCTAATTTTGCAGTCTTTTTGCTGACTTCGCCCGCACGGCGCCGTTGTAACTTCAATCAGAAACTCACATTTTCAACAATTTTCAGTTGACTAAATCTCGAGTGAACGAAATAGCAACTAGATTTAACTCCATACTCAGCATAAAATCAATTTTTGTCTTCCCAAACTTATTTTAACCAATTTGTAATCTTATTCAATTCTCGAATTTGAATTTTTATTTTTAAAATAAATTTTTAGAGAATATTTAAGCTTGCCGTAAACTATGTATTAATTTCGTTCCTGAAGCGGAACCGCAGAGTTCTGAGGAAAGAACCGAGGAGTCGGGTTTTCGGTATTTTGCGAGCTATTTTTCTTTGAGGAAGCAGTCGATATTTATTTAAAGTAAGTTTTATGCGTGCGTATGTACGTATATGCAACAGAGAACTCTCTAGCGCCGTTTTGTGTACCTACAGCTTGAACAGAAATAACTCTGTGCGGCCTCGAAATCTACGATTCGTCGTTCGCTCATGACTCCACGAAATCACTCACGCATAATCCGCAAATCCCGGAGACAAAAGTCAAAATCAATTTGAATCAATCGATTACCCGCTGCAGATGACTAAGTAATAACGCGACCATTTCACCGGACAAAAGACAAATCGTGTTCAGGTCCGTATCAATAACAACAGCTGAACACCTTACGTTTTCGGTAAAGATAAATTTAAATTAAAATATTTACGTTCAATAGGTGAAAAAGTCGCAACAATACTGAAAAATTGAATCTAATTTTTGAGAAAAGTTTTGGTTTTACTTTTTTATTTTAAATTATGTGTTGGATTGCAGACTGCAGATTCTCAAGGGCATTGGCATTACACCTTTTCTGCAAACGTTGAAACTAAATATACTTCAGTCGCCGTGAAATTCGCATGGGATAGTACGTAATGAGATTCGAAGCTGCCTTATGGCTTCGCTCTTTGCCGCATATGTTTACGACATACAAGTCTTAAATCGTGCCTGTGTGAACTGCCAGTCTGTGCAGGCACAGAAATTTCCTCAAAAAGGGAAGAAAAAACAGAGACGTCCAGTGTTGAGTCTGCTCGAGTATATCGCAATCATGGGAATAATACTACAATTTTAGAGCATAAATTTCACGAGCATTTGGACATAACATAAACAAAAAAAAACTCTGGCATAAAATATTCATTTTAACATTGAAATCGTCCGTTGTTATTTCAAAGTTGGAAATTAGTGATTAGTTGAGGTGATAAAAAATTTAGGAAGTAAACTTCCGGGCTTTGATTTTCGAAACTCGTTCATTTTCTGCAAACGTGTGTTCTTGACCTCGGTCGATCAACCTCGCTCGCGACGATCGCCCGACAATTAACCGCCAAATTAATTGTCTTTCTTATCGTACGGAAATCGGAATCGTATTTTACACTCGGCACTGAGGCTAGGAACATGTAGATTCTTCATTCGATTTCTTCATTTTACTTAAGAAATATTATAATTAGATATTTTCTCATTTTGTATCGGTATTCAATTTTTAAATAAAAGTGGGCGTATGAAGAGAATAAAACGAACAAATAGTCTTCAGGTTAGCCCTTGGATTTAAATTTCCACATTTAACTCAACAATTATTCTCATTTTATATCTTTTCGGACTGTATATGTAACTCCTTTTAGAAATAGAAATGTGTCGAGAGAGTGAAAAAATATCTAATTATATTTTTAAGTAAAATGAGAAGATCGAATTTTTGAGGCTCCAAATACGATATTCAGCAGAAAGCTTTCAATAACAAAATTTATTCTTTCAAAGATAACTCTCGTCATTGCGCATGCAGATAACATTTCTGCGAATGTAATTTTACAGAAAAAGGATCATTTGATCAAATAGAAGAAGTTAACTTTGGTAAACGAAAAATTAAATCTTGAATGGCTTTTGGGTAATTTCTATAAGATCGCGGAAACGATTCGCGAATTGTAGTATTCCTGCAATTGAGAGAAAATGGCGAAGAGCAGTTTTGATTTCCCACGTGGGTGCTGTATATTTAAAATCGCTATGTACGGCATTGCATCGAGACAAGTAAGCTGAAAGACCAGAGGAGAGCGCGGAGGGGAAGTGCGATCGTAGCTGATCCTGGTCGCGAGGGGCGGGGGAGGAGGCGAGCCAGACGAAGAAAGAGAGAAGAGAGAGAGGGGGCGAGACTGAACGGGAGGAAGTGAGAGAACTACAAAAACAAGTGAGATGGGAGAACGAGGAACTGGCAACGTTGCATTACCGGCAACGCCGCTTCACGGATAACAAACACGATGAACGGAAAACCAGAGAAGGAAAGAATCCCGTTTTGACGAGCGAGAAAGAAGAAACGGAGATCCAGGGTCGGTTGAAAAATTCATGCACCCGGAACTAAAAATCATAGTATTCAAATTAATGCAGATCACAACTATTTTCAAAGTATTTTTCAGAATATTTTTCACTGTAGGGTGATTTTTCACTGTAGGGTGATTTTTTAAAATTAGAATTGTCTAATTGAATCTATATTTGGATTTCAAGGCTCATCAAATTTTCTGCTTTGATCTGTTTCGTTTCAGAATTCACTGGAATTTTTCAATTTTTTCATTCTCTCTCTTGTTATTACTAAATATCGTCATTACACATTCAGTCAGTTCATTAATTATTCTGCATAAAATCATAAAAAGTGGAATTTCTTCAATATGGTGCTAGACATTGGATTTGAATCCGGACTGTTTTAAAGACGAAATGAAAAATACAAATCTAGGATAAGAAATCAGATCTTTTTTTTGTTTTGAGATTCTCCACATTCTTTCCTTACGATTTGGCTTAGATGGCTTGATTTCAGTTTAAATATTACGATTTGTCTTGGAATAGAATTCTAGAATTTATTAATTAATATCTTGGAAAGCTTAAAACAAACCATGTAGTTTAAAATTAAATATTCCTATGTCTACGATCCTCCTAACTAAACTCCTTACCCAAATATTTAGTTACATTTTCATAAAATAATGAAAAATGCAGTTACACTCGTACCCGGATCCATGACACCTAAATCCATGACTCTTTTCACGCTTGACTGATTCTGCGTCTCCCCCCCGC
>JAUESH010000037.1:2364973-2386064 GCA_032275165.1 Synergus magnus
GACGTCCAGAGTTCCTTTTCTCAGTTTGCTGCTATTGTTGCATGCACTTGTGTCGCTTGTGTCGGTTCCGCGATTTACGATCAATTTTTTTGAATTAGATCAACGCCAGCATAAAAAAAAGTTGATTTTATTATTCTAAACGCGAAATGTTTACGCTTGCAAGTGTTTGTGGTAGTTTTTATGGCTAAATATAATCAAAATCGATCTCAGATAAATTTGTCAAGGATGCATCAAGTATCGAAATATTTCTAATAATTTGTCGTTTTCTCGGAAACTTTTTGTGATTTTTGACACAGATTCTCGACTTTCATCGATATTAGCCCCAACTTTTCGTAACAACTTTTTGTTTTCTAGAAAAAAAAATTGTTTGCTTTCTAGAATTTTTTTTCGATATTTTAAAACATGCCACAACTTCTTTTTTGGGATTTTGAAGTCCTATATGTAATAACAGCTAAATTTAACGACTAGTAAATTATATATGTATAATAACTCGGCTTATTTTCACTGTCTTATTACATCATTAGTAAAAAAAGTCTTATAAAATTTAAAAGGGGAATAGTTTAAAATAAAAAACTCTAGTTTCTGTTATAGTTATATATGTATTTACAAAAGTAAATGATAATCTGTGTCGTAGAGTGACAATTGTGCTTTATATAATACAATGAATTATTACTTTCCATAGTGTATACAGTCAAGAACTTGTGCTAATTTTTCTCCACATAATATGCTGATCTAAATTTTATAAGGCAAGATATTTTTTCTACATTATAAAATTGTCTGAGGTTTTTTTCTTCTCTTTTATTCATTCAAAAACTCATCTTCATAATTTCTTGTCAAAATAAACTCATTCAAACATAAAAATCGAAGATCAGATTCTTGAAAAAATATATTTCTTTGAAACTTCTCACATTTCATAATTGACAAGAGAATATGAATTAAAGGTTCCATTTACTATATTACTCACCGAAGTTCTTCTTTCATACATTTTTTCAAGCATTCAGCAGAAGCAATTGTAGCAGAAATATGAAACACACTTCTTTCACATTTAAAGGTATTTTCTACGAAAATGGGATATGAAAAAATTTTCAAAATTCCCCATTGTCGAGCTTAAGTATCGTCATAGGAAAAAATGCACTCGTCCATTTGTCAGGAATTTCCAAATAGCATTTAATGTCAAGGTTCTACTGTAAGAGACCAACTGTTCTAAATACTGTAGATTTCGTCTGAGACTTCATGGAGAAAAAATGATTTAATATAAAAATATGAAAGTCAAAATATTGTTTTAAATAATATTAAATACACAAAAATTAATTTAAAAAACAAGACTTAAATTCCTAATACGAAGGAATAGATTTTTCCCCAGAAGACAGTCTCGAAATTCAAAAATTATACGCAACTCATACGCTCATTCATTCGCGTCAATTCATCAATTGTCATTAAAACATTTGTTGGTTGAAATTTAAAAAATATACGCGCATGTGCTTCTCTTAGGACAAAGTACAATACTATATGTAGTAGGATTTTCATTTACAGTTTACAATCTTCGTAGATCACAGAAATCTGATCACATCCCTATTGAAAAAAGTATCCCGAGTTTTCAAATTTTGGAGTAAATTGAGGGATTTCTTCTTTTTAATACGGTATTTTGCTTACGTATATTCTACATTCACTCACGCAGAATTACATTCTTAGTATTAATTAAAGTGATTTGGATCATACACTTACAATACAATCAGAGCTCTGGGCAGTACTTTTTCAAATATTCGAATTATAAACTATTTTTTATTGTACACTATGTTTTTTGCATTATTTATGGATTTCTAAATTCAAATTATTTTAATTTTATTCTCTTTAACATAAAAGCTTTCAAGTGCATAATAAATTAAAATAAAAACATTCAACCATGATTGGAAGACAAGAATGAATTTTTATTTCATCTAATGATTGAAATCTATGTCCCTTATTTTCTATTCCAAATAAACTGGAAATATTCAATAAACATCCAATGCGAATATTTCAATAAAAATGATTAAGTTCAATAGAATATAAATTTCTATAAACCCAATAAGATTTATAATTTACAATCAAAATAATTCTGCCCAGCTTTAAAAATAAATCACTTTCTTGAATTTACTAAACAACTAACTACGATTTCTCGATATCTCTCGTGGCTTGAGCAGCCTGCCTTTTCCTAATAAAAGGCACGAATCCCCAAAGGGAAGCGCCAATGATTAGAACTATCCCCAGAACACTGAAGATGGGTCCATAGGCTCCGATTTTTTCATAAATTGCTCCCACTATCGGTGGTCCAACGAGCTGGAGAAGTCCATTAACAAAAAGGGAAATACCATAGGAGGAAGTTAGTTTTTCAGTTCCCAGCATATCGGCCATAATAACGGCCGTAATTCCAACGTAGATACCGGAAGCGAGACCAAAAACTCCACTGTAGATCGACAGAACGAGGTAGTTCGAAGCAGTGGGGAGGAAAGTGAGGGAAACTCCAGAGATAAAAAGACCTCCAATAAAATACCAGTGCTTTGGCATTAATTTGCCATCAGAGAGGGCCGAACCTCCGATTCTTCCGATTAAATCAAAGATCGAGACGATTGGTAGTAAATTCGATGCCAGGGTTCTCGAATAGTGAAGATCTTTGGCATAGCTTGGCAGTAGAATCACGAAGTTCGTGTAGCTCACGGCGTTCGTGGAGTTTGAGATCAGGATTACTAGGTAGATGGGGTCCGTCAGGAGACTGAAGTCGAAGAATTTGCTTTTGGGTTCGATTTTTTCGTTCATGGTTTTCTTCTCAGGAGACTTCCGGAAGGTACTGGTTATCGCGTTCAGGGTTAAGGTGGATGCGTGTTCAGGATGCAGAGCTGAGAGAGTGCTTCCTGAATAATTAAAGAATTTTTAAATTAACGTCAATTCAGTAAATTACAGGCTTCACAGACTTCTTTTTAAAAATTTTTGGAATTTATTTAAGGGCATATGTTATTTAACATAAAAGCAAATTTAGTTTAGCCAATTTTACGTTTGGAATAATAAATATTTTTCACTAAAACGAGACCATTTACCTCGGCCTGTACGAAACGGCGGTAAATAGTCTAGTTTTAGCAAAAAATATACATTTGCTCTTATGGTAATAACCACATGCCCTTAAAAACTTTTGAAATACTTTTATGATCTATTTTATTAATAAAATCATCCCTCTTTTGAAAGAATTTAAAATTATGAAGCCTGAAAGAAAAATAATTTTTTGTTTTTTCTTTTAAATTGCTTACCATGGTAGGGAGTGCTGATATAATTAAATGAAGATGAACTTGGCGATTTAGGTGGAGCTCTTCTCCTAGTTCTTCCTTCTGGAACTGCATAAAGAGCCGGGGTGCTGTGCATTTGTCCAGTCATTTCTCTTGCACTTGGCGTTGGCATACTAATTTTTCTCATTCTCCCTTGGACTGGTGAATTTTTATAATTTTCGAGAGCCACACTCGAGGCGCTTTTTGGAACGAAGGGTGTCGCGATGCTTACTTTGGTATTCGAATTCGAATTGGCCACGATTAGGAGGTTTTTCGAGTTATCACTTTCCTCTGGACTCGTCACTATCACTGTAGTCCCAACATATCCTTCTTCCTCTTCTTCTTCCTCCACAATCTCAGTTACTTTTGCTCGTACCATGTGTTTTTCCACTGGATCGTAAAGTAAAGCACTTGCCCAGACATTCAAGGTTATTCCTCCCATAAATAAAACTGCCCCTCTGAAAATTAATTAGAATTAATAATTAATAATGATTTACAATATTTTTACTTTTAATCTACTAAAAATATTATGTAAAAATAGCTTTTAAGTCAGTGAGAGAATTTTTCACCTGTATCCATATTCTTCCAATAAAATCCTCATAATTGGAGGGATAATAATTGAGCCTAGGGCACTTCCAGAAATGCAGAGACCATTTGCGAGCCCTCGCAGTCTTACAAAATAGGACGTCACGATATAAACAGTCGGTGGAAAAGCCAATCCTGCGCCAGTGCCGACGAGTATTCCATAACTAAAATGAAAAAATAATTGAATTAGGCGATTAAAAACTAAAAAGTAGTTTCCATTCGTACTAAACGTCGAAAATTATTTTTTAATCCAATCTTAAAACCACAATTTATTTTTAATAAAAGGCTTTTAATTTAAAGTTCAATTGAAACAGAGATTTTATAATGTAATTAAAATCCAAATTTAAATTTTTAGTTTCTAAATCTTAGAAATATTTATGGAAATTCTTAATTATACTAACCTAAAGTAGAGATATTCGATTGAAGTTGCAAAGAAACTTAAAATCATCCCCGCTGCGGCAAAAGTTCCGCCTATCAAAGTGACTGTACGATAAGAATACTTGACTGAAAGTATACTCGATAGAGGCCCTAAAAAATGAAGTCAATTAATTAAAATGTATAATTTTATATCAAGTTTGTAAAAAAACTTCAATAGATTTAAATTAATTTGCTTAATTGAACCAGTTAAACTTCTATAAATTTTAACTCGACCTTTGCATCAATTCGATCATTTTAAGAGTACTAAATTTACATCTCGAGAATTTGTAACAGCTATTTTCATCTCGATTTTATTAATCGTCAATTCAGAAGGAAATATATCCTTTGTCAATAGTAATAACAATATTTTAAATTCTAATGCATTCATGATCATTAAAACAGTTTAAATAAATTGGTTGCTTCTTAATAAATTATTTGAATTGAATTTGTAATTACCTAACGAACTGTAGAGGAAATAACATAAAGCTGGAATCCATGATGCCTTCGTGGGGGTCGAGTCATACGCGTCAACAAATGCGACTAATAAAACTCCAAAAGATTTTACTGCTCCAGGAATGAGGAGATTTACCATAACAGCTGCTAGGAGCACAAACCACCCCCACCCACCATCGGGTGGCACCAGTTCTCCCTCAGTCTCGACATTTTTAACTGCAAAGAAAGAAATATTATTTCTGAAGTTCAAAACAAATTTTATATAAATTTTATTGCGGCTTATAATCGAAAATCTTCAAATATTTGAAGATTCTGACACTATTTTTAAAAAACCTAAAAGTCTTTAAAAATCTAAAAAGTTTAAAAAATGAGTTAAGAAATATGCAAAAATATATTTTCTGAATTTCTGATCATTGGTTAATTTTCGAATAATCAAAAATCACCAAAAAATGAGTACAATTTTTTTACAAATAATAATAAATTAATATGGCACGCGCAATAAACTCAATTCCCACTGGCCATTCATCTGTATTCAACATAGAACATTTTAATGACAGTTTTCATCAGTCCCCTTTTAACTTATTACACATAGTTACAGTTACATTAATACATTCGGTTCGTACGCAAAGTCCTTGATTAATTTGATCCACTATGAACAAAGAGCGGTTTCATGAACTCCAATTGAAAACTACTTTCTTGTTCTAATTCGCGAGACGAGTTAATTTGTTCAAGACATATTTAAAGTCACTTTAATCGAGCATGTGTCATAATACAATCCGGCTCAATCAACTCTATATCGACTTTATCCAAACGCCTCTTTTCTAAAAAGAATTTCCTATTTTTTATTCGAGAAGCTGAACCTTTTGATTGAATATTCTAATCGACGCGATTTGCAATTTTAATCGATAACTAACTTCAGCAGAATGACTTCTGGGAATCAGTATCAGTTATTAAAAGATGCAAATTGCTTCAATTAGTATAGACAATGTCTCATATCTTATAGGAATAAATTGAAGAATCGTAAAAAAAATCAAATTGAAATATTGTAAATTAGGAAATTAATTAAATTATATTAACAAACTCGATTGGTCATCACATTGCATTTTATTCAGTTACAGAAAGTTGGTGAATTTTTGGGATCAGGTGCATTATTCACATTTACATTTTCAATATGGCTTGAACTATATATTTCATTTCTGTTTCGATTTTCATTATTATTTTCATTTTCATCTTCATTATTACTTTCGAAAGACTGGAATTGATCTTTCAGACAAAAACCCAATAATCCAATAGTCCAAACAAGAAATTTCAAAAAGGGTGTTATCAGTTGAAGAACAAAATTCCAAAAACAGAAAGAAATTCCGTCATAAATTGTCCTACTGATTTCTACAACCAAAAATGCAACAAACGAATAAATAATTGTTTTTAGCGTCCAGGTTACAACTTTTATACAAGATCCGAATTTATTGTTTATTCCATTGTTTTGATTTAGGGCATCTTTGTGCACATTTGGTTCTTGAAATGCTTGACTATTAGGTGGCAATAGTTTATGGTATTCTTTGGCACATCCAGAGCATAGACGAGGCATATTTTTTATTTATTTTTTGCAAGCCTGAATAATTATGAATGTTGGAGAAAGATAGATTTTTTTCTGCGGGTGATCATTTCGGCTCTAAATCCTTTCGAAAATAAAGATATTAATATTGAAGAATTTACTATGAGCAATTTATGTTTGGCTAAGATTTTATAAATTCTAAGTAAATCGGAAAATATATTTTTTAATCATTCAAAAAAAATGAATTACCTGTAATGCTGATTTTTCAAGAGGTTATATCCCCATCTTTTAGTATCTTGCCATTTTATTTTTGTTATTGGATTTTTTCAAACGAATTTTTCATTTTTAGATAATTAAATATCTAAAGAGAGAATTTTTTTGGTTTATTTATTTCCCATTTTTTAATTTTTAATTTTCTTGCAAAGTGATAACTTATGTCAACAATTTGCTGATATGTGGGTTATATAAAAAAAGAAGGTGAACGATACGAGCTTTTTGCTTCAAATTAAATAAAAACTAGATTTGACTAGATTAAGTAAATAAAAATAACTTTCTATTCATAATTATTGAAAAGGTGTTTTTGTAAAATCCGCAAATTATCTTTCAATGCCAGGAAATTCGTAAATTAGCATTTCGAAGACAATTTATCTGAAGGACCTTGTCAGTTGACATACATATAAAATACCTATCTGAACAGGTGTCTCTTTATGAATAAATATCAATAACATTACACAAAAAAATCAAATTTTTCTAATTACTTAAAATTGAATTGATAATTTAGGAAAATTGTTTATGCATTTAATTAGAAAATCTTAATTCATTGGAAGATTCTGAAACCTAGAAAAATATAAAAATTACAAAATAAACTAAAACGTTTCAAAAAAATTTTAAACGCAATAAAAAATATAATAATTGGAATAATAATTGGAAATAAAAAGTGAAATAACTTTCGAGTTTTACTCATATCTCTTTATCAACCACATGAGTTGTGATTAAAAGAAACAACGCCTGGTTTATAAAATAAAAAAAAAAATTATTGAACTATTCATTCCACTCCGGTGAGTAGCAATGAACCGGAGGAAACTGGACAAAACGAGCAATCTGTGAAACAAACTTGAAGCACATGAAACTAGTTTATCCTGTATTTCTAATCATATAACCTTGATATAACTAATTATATGTATATCCTAACAAACAATAAAATTAAACTCAAAATGCAAAGAAAAATCGATGTTGTAAGAAGCAAAAATATTTTCCATTCATTAAATTCATCATTTCGATATTTTATTGTTAATTATTGATAATTTTATTATTAATTCGGTTGACTTATTTAACAATCAGAACATTTTTAGATTTAATTACCTTTGTTTTACTATTTACTTCCTTTTTTTTTTTTTATCGAAATTTATTTATTTTTTACTTACTAAGGGCGGTCTTGGTCATTTCTAACTTCAAGGTCGTCCTTCATCTCTCTGATAAGAATTTTCCGACGCTATAAAATGTTATACATATCTTCACTTTTAATGGTGAATCATCAACTTTATTACTCGGTCTCAATTTCACCGTGTAATAAAAAAAAAACTCCCGTAGTACAAGGAATTGGTTTTTTCTTAGGCTCTCTTTGATCGAGTCGTTGAATTTTTCTAATCAACTGGGTAAGCAGCATTATCTGATATAAAAAATCCCCATTTAAGAAGAAGACTAAAAATTAATAAATAAAATTTAACCATAGATAAATACATTATACAAATTTCTAATGAAAAATTTACATTCATTAAAACTTTTTAATACATTATACAAAGTATACGTTTCAAATTTTTACATATTTTAAAAGCATAGTCTGAACTCTTTGGAGTTTCACACTAGATTGCAACCTTGCAATGCTTATTCCAGACCACTGAAGAGCCTCTATAAATATTTCGATTTTCCTCACGATTTAGCACTTTATCGATTGGTACTATATCACAATAACCAATGTCTTCATTACAAAGGGAAAAATCTTTCTCGAGAATTCAATTTGCATTCTTCAATGAATTTACATCTATTCCTATGATAATTTAAACATAATGCAAACAAAAATTTTTTAAATATCTCATCTTAAATTTAAAATATTGAATGGAAAAAGAAAGATTCTAAAAATATATCTATACTGTAAATGATCAGAATCTATTGTAGTATTCTCTGGAGGCTTAGCTTAAAAAAATCGAAATATTAAAGACAACAACATCGTTTATATTTACATATAATTAAATAGCATAAAATATTTATTTTCTTTATTTTCATGACGTCTCCATGCAAACAGAAATTAAATTTCATCATGCGAAACAATTTCAATCAAAAAAGCAAACTTTCTCTACAGTGCGATAACGTAATTTTGTGCAAAGTGGCTTAACAGCTTTCCCAGTCGATCGCTCCCTTGTCTGGGGATTCCATCAACTCGACAAATATATTTTATCGTCTCTTATCAAAATCGAAAGAGATCGGACGATTAAGCCAATTTTCCCAAACACTGCACTCGCCTCTCTTTTTTCAAGAAAAGTCGCTCGGGTTAAATTAACAAATTACATTAAAAAGAAGGGTTGTAAAAATGGATTTCGCGTGCCGAGAGAAAGTCATTCGAGGTCAAACCCTGGCAACCACTATCTGTGCCTGTTTTCACAACCCCCCACCGAAGGGCGCTTCGGGCGCATGTGAACTTTAATTTGCGCCCGCGCAAATTTTCTCTAGTTGTTATTAATCCATTTTCACCAGGAGTTCACATAATGGATCCATAGAAATATTTGCGGAGGTCAATCTTTGAATTTATAATTTAAAATGGCGCGTGAAAGATGAAAATTAGGGGAATTTAATAATTTTAAATTTAATTTACATTCTCTGAAAGTAAATTTATTAGACTTTAAAAATACGGGCTTTTTATTTTTGGCATGACCCTAATCTGTGAGCTTTTTTATTTCCAAGATGACTCCAATGTTTTCAATTTTCTCGTGACCTGGAATTTTTAACGTTTTCATTTCTGATGTGTCGGGAATTACTAAACGTCTTAATTTCGCGATGACCTGAATTTTCAAAGCTTTGGATCTTACATTTCTATCATCCAAAAAAATAACATTTGAGTTGTCTTAGAATAATGCATTTTTTGCGTAGCTAATATGCAAAGTCAAGTTTGTCATGACGTGAGATTACGTATGCAAAAAATGGATAATCTAGGCGTATTTTAAGATTACAATTAAAATGCGAGGAGCGAGCACTCTCAGGTCTAAACTCAGGGTCGCATATATAGACTTTGAACTCAGAAATTCGTCGAGTAAACACAATACGCAGTACGGCTACGCAGTACGGCTACGCAGTACTGCGCTGGCTGTTCGAGGTCACTACGGGCGACGCACCGGAGTGCCTGACGCGGGGGGAGGGACGCTGAATCAGTCAAGCGTGAAAACGGCCCTGAATAGAGTGGCCCCGAATTGGTGTACCAGTGTAGATAACAAACGTGGAATTTACTAGTTATAAAAATTCCTCTGTAAAAATATTTGTTACGCACCAAGATTTTTTATCATTCCAATACGTTTTTCATCTTCTAACCAGAAATATCCAAAATAATGTTATTGAATTAAAGTTATAGTAGTCTGACAAATTAGTATAATTACTCCTTTTCAATAATGTAGCAAATCAGGCTTATCAGTATTGAACTTGGAACGCATTAACGCTTTCCCCAGGGCAATTAAGATATTGTTAATGAATTATGACTGCCACGCTTCAGTAGCGAAACAATCATACAATTATTGTTCTCTCAATTTGTTTCATTTTGTTTACCGAAACTGATTTTTTATTTCCCAACTCAAGTGTTAATAACTACAATTATTGATTCTAAATTTATAAATCGTTGTTTTAAAGAATGGAATAAAATTTAATTGATCTAAACTTGGAACAAAAAATTGCATAACCGAAATTCTCTCATTTAGCATTAGGAAAATTTTCTACACAGGAAGTCTCACATAGATCCGCTTTGTTCCCGGGAGCACGTGCATTACGAGTGACGTGACACTTGCAATGACGAACATTTTCCAAGTTTAACAAAGTGCGTGTTTAGAATCATATCGAAAAAAAACTACAGCATAGTAAAATAACATATCTAGTTGCTTCGTTCGCTCGAGGGATTACTAGTTGAATTCTAGTTAAATTAACTACAAATCCTGTTGATTTAACTAGAATTTAACTAGTTATCACTTTTTTTGGGAACAAATACAAGTCAAACATCAAAGTGAATTCTCTTTCGAAATACTGAATATAAATTTTTAATTAAATAATGATGATAGAAGTTGCCAATAAAATCGAATTGTATGAATTGCGAATTATTATTGTCTCGTTGGCTCACTACCAACAACAAAATTAGATCTGTCTAACTTTCAACACGTGACAATTATGAGTCATCGTCCATTCATTTTAAAAGATCTAGACAGGTTGTCTCAGTTTATCAGGATCAAAATTAGTTCCTAAATAAAAGAAAAAATTCTTTGATTAAGTTTTGTTCGTGCGTTCTAAGGCATGGGTTCATAACCTGATCCTTCGAGGTTCAATTCCTGGAATCTTCAAATTTTTTTGTTAGAATTAAATACAGAATTCAATAATAAACTACCTTTTTTCTGATTCCTCTGAACATTCTTCTTATTTCCATTTCTGGGATATTTCGCAATCAGCTTGTATTCTCCCTTTTTGTCCGTATCGGTCTTGAACTTGATGCTGATTCCATTATCTTGATCCTTATCCTGCTGCATATTACACTACTGCCTTTGGCAATTATAACTTAAATGAGAAGTAAAAGAAAAAATACAATAATCTTCTTAGAACACAACAATCTGGTGGCAAAGACGATCTCGTTCCCGTTTTCTTATCTCTCACTGAATCACAAGAAAAATAAGATGCTGTAAGGATAATAAAAAACAAGAACTTGTCACGACTAGGTTTTTCTGACGTGGTCAATGTTCAGTAAACTCTGAGTCGGATGTATTGTCCTCCTCGTTAGCACTTTCCGATGATTTCATAGATTCCAAGGTGCCACTTTCGGAATTCCCTTGATGAGAATTCCCTTTGACCCGCTGGTGACCAAACTCCTGTGATCCACACATAGACCCTTATTTCGATTTCAAAATTCTTGGGATGGAAGACTTTCAAAAATTGATCCAGTTGGATTCTCGGTGTCCTGTTTTAAAAAAAAGTAGAATTTTTAATTTCCATTAGGAGAATTTTACAAATAAATGCGACCAATTAAAAAATTATCTCCACCCTCTGAAATAATTAAATTCCAATTTTTTAAAATTCGCGCTTAATTCCGGAAGCTCAGAACAGCAAATCAACTGTTAGTAGGTTGTTAAGTTTAATCTCGTCCGCCTAGTGAAATGACCTCAAGTTTTTGGCCGCGTGCCCGAGATTCTTTTTCTTTCGTATCACTTGTAACAACGGAAGTGACAACCCTTCTCCCCACTTCCGGCCTCTTTGTTTCTTTTCAAACCTCATAGAACTCACCGTGTATTTTAGAAATATTGTCTTTCACAATCGATTAACACCGAAAGAAAATTCAGGACTTTCTAGTGTGGAAAAATTTCACTGGGATTGTTATTTTCATTGGACGAACATCGATCAGCTGTTGTTCTTGTGAGCACCAGCAATTACTCTTTCTCTTTCTTTTCCCTACGAGAATGCGACGTAGTGCGACGCTCTTCAATTGAAAGCTAAGGATTGTTTGTTGTTTGAAATCCAAGATTTCGAAACACTGGTGATGACAATTTTAAAGAATTTCCCGAGTCCAGTGGAGTAGTTAATTCAAAAAGATTTGGAAATTTGGAAATTTAGAACAAAATATAAAAGACGCATCCGTCGCGAGCGTCGCGCACAGACTGATGACCGATCAGCTGTGTCGAGTGTCGACGAAACGACGGTCCCACCACCAACGATCACCACGCGTTTTACATTCATGTTTACGTTTATATAGTTGGTATTTATGAGTTGCTTTTAAAACTTTCCATTTCAATGGTCTTGAGAAAACCAATTTTTTTCCAGTGTTGAGGATTTCTCGAATGTCAAAGTGTTTTTATTTACGATCCTTTAAAGAAAGATATTCTTTCCTGATTTTTTAAAGACCTTTGGATCTAAGTTTTAACCACAAAATTAACAAATATTATAACTAGATATTTTTTCGCTCTGTTGCGGTAATCATTTTTAAAATAGAATCATGGGATAGTGAAGAAAAATATTATTCTATTTCAAAAAATAATTCACCTACGGAGCGAAAAAATACTAAATTATTCTAATATTTGTTAAGGGTGTTGGAGCCAAGCTCTAATCTAAAAATTCGATTTCTTCATTTTAATTAACAAATATTAAAATTGAAATTTTTTTCGCTCTGTAGAAGTAATCAATTTTCAACTATAATTGTACGTACAGAGCGAGAAAATATCTAATTCAAATATTTTTTAAGTAAAATGAAAATATTGAATTTTGAAGATAGATTTTGAATTCTTCGTTTTTATACAAAAAGTATCGAAATTAAATATTTTTTCGCTCTGTACGCAGTCTTATATTTGAAAAAAGATTAGCGCTACAGAGCTAAAAAATATTTATCTATAATTTTCGTTGAGTAAAATGGAGAATAGAATTTCGAGCTTAAAACTTGGGTCCAGCTCCCTTAAGTGAAGCGAGGAAATTAAATTGTTAAATCGGATCGGATTGAAAAATTGCTTCGGATTGGCTCGGATACAGATTACGGATTGGCTCAGGTTCATTCGAATAGGATTTCTATTCGAAACTTTCGCCTGGGGTTTAAAAAGGAAAACTAAAATAAGGCTGGCTCGAAAATATAGCAAATTTTTTAAGATCGTTCTGAAGTATACCTAAGAGGATAATAAATTTGCAATGTACCCGGATGAGCGTTTTTAATTTATTGTCTATATCCACATTTAATGATATTAACGCCGGATGTTAAAAAAACGATAACAGTTTGCGTGGGTTCAGATAAGGGTGACTTTCTATTTGCGAGACACACCGAAATTCAGTAGCATGATAGACTCGATGATGAATCACCAACTCACGAGACAAGATCTATTATGTAATTTGTTCTTCATTAAATTTCAGCAACATTGTCGGATTAAAGGCAATATTGCGAAGGAAGGATCCTTGTTGGTTCCACTAGACAGTAATGACATTAAATTGGTTTGTGTCCGTTTGAGATCAGCAATTGTTCTTATCACAGTTAATTTATTGGCCGCTCAGAAAAAATGCTATAGGGATACTTATAAGTCTTTAGAAGTAAAATATAAAAGGATGGAAAATTCGTCGAATTTCATGACAAATTAACCAGGAAGAGAAAATTGATGAGGGAAAAAGGAAGCCGGTGGTCAATTAATTAATAAAACTCCCTTGAAGATTATTATTTATATAATAAATCATTCCTGAGGTCATTGTTGATTCCGTCAGTCGCACCGGAAGAAGCAATATCGAATCGCTTGATGTTGATGACTGTGAACTTTAGGCAAACAGTCTAGTTGAAATATTTTATGTCTGATGCAGAATTGGCATATTTCAATTATATTATAAATAAAATGTTGATTCAAATAATTATAAAAATGATAAAAAAATATATTATTTATAGGTCAAGCTTCTTGCAGACAGTTACGTATTTACTCGCACTGATAAAAATTTGTTTGCCGATTATATAGCAACTTATCAGATAAGTCTATGCCAATGATATTTTTCTAATTACGTATCTTACTTTTTCAGATATCTTAGACACGTTAGTTGACTCAATTCTTTTTTCCTCCTAAATAACAATATTCTTTAAAATTTATTTTTTATTTTCTATTTTACTTCAACAAATTATATTTGTATCATTATTTATTTCTAATGTTTAAAAATTAGTTATTAAATATTTTCTACGATTCCCTATATTTTTTAAGCTGATCAGAGCAGTATTTAACGTAACATTTATTTTCTTTCATAGAACTTTTCTCTTCAGATATTTTTATATTTTCCGCTGCTTTCTTTCGACCAATTGGTTCGCTAATAAGATCGAGTGATTCTTCAAGGAGAGAAGACCATACTTTACTTGAAAGTACACTGTCTAATTCAATATCAGATCCATCCTCTTCGCTTATTTTCTTAAAAGAATCTACCCTATTTTCTTCCTCGCACCAAGCTTTTTTTCTAGTTTCGCGTTTATCAAATTCTGAATCTTTTGGAAAAAATCGATTTCCCAATCCACCCCCTCGTTCTCTGCTTTCCCCCTGAGAAAAATCTCTTGATTTATTGTTCGCCTTCTCAATGATTAGTTCTTCATCTGAATTTCCTTCCTAAAAAATTTAAAAATAAATTAGTACTTTTCAGGCATTTCATTTAGTGATTTATCCTACCTTATCAGAAGTTTTCCTTCTTTCCAAACGAGGAATCATTGTCCCACTTGAAATTCGATATGGTCGACTTTTTTCAAGATACGAAGCTTTCTTTTCAATTTTTTGTTTATCTTTAGCCATTCTTTCGACGTCGGATGCATAAGAAACTGCTCTTTGTCTTGCTTCAGTATTCTAATCCAAAAAGATAACATTAACAATTGTTCCAATGTAGTAAAAAGTAATTAAAAATTATCCTTGCAAAAATTTAAAAAAATCCATAAACGAACTGGACTTTGTACGCGCTCAGATTCAAATTTTCTCTGCCCAGAATGTTTTCCACCGTTTTTCTGACTTGGCAAATTGTCAGTCAGATCAGAAGTTAAATCTTTTGAATCATTATTATCTTCTGAAATTTTCCTCGTCAACCGTTTACCACAAGGAGTACATAAGTTTCGTTTTTTAGAAGTTCTTTTTTCTTCTTTTTTAAATTCCTTATGCAATTTTTCTTTAGATTTTTCATTCGGACGTGCCATGTCAGTCAAAGAAGTCAGTGATTGAGTTAGACTTTCCTTTAGACTCTTTTCATCAGGTCTTGCGATAAAATAAGTTTTAGTAAATTAAATTTTAATATGGAATATGTATTTTAATTTTGAGTTATTACTTTGAATAGTCGGAAACATCAGCATTATCTCCACTATCAATGCTGCTTTCGGTATGTCGTATTTCATAACCGCAGCCTTTTTTATCATCTGTATTACCCTTTTTGAATGAGTTATCTTTTTCTATTTTTTTCTTTAAATGATCCTTTCTTTTTTTGTTTTTTGTACACTCACTTATACTACAACTTATTTTGTGAGTTTTTTTTCTAGTTTTTATCTTGGTCTGACTTTTTGATCCTGTGTAAGATGTAGGTACTAAAAACGAAATAATTAATAACTAAGAGATTTAAATTAATTTTTCTATATTTATACTCTTTTGAATTTTCTATTACTAAATTGAAAACCTACAATTTTTAGTCATTTTTTCTTTCATTGAATCGTCATTCAATAATTCATTTGGCAGGATTTTAAAATAAGGACACGAGCACTCGCAACAAATCAACTTAATTTCCTCTCCGAAATCTTCACTTTCATCAGCCTTTTTACCATTAAAAATATTTTTTAACTTTGAGAATTGTTTTTTGGGTTCAAAATTCGATACCATATCACGTATCTTCGAGTTTTGACTTAATTTGTTGTAAATATTCTGGGCAAAATTAGGTAAATATTGACGGCTTTCTGTTTTCTAAATAAGTTTTTTCGTTAAGAATTATCTACGGGAAACTTTAAAATTAAGTACAAAATTCTATCTTATTTTTCAGACCTGGATTTCTTGGGAAATGAAATTTCCATTCTGACCATATTTAAATTTCAAAGATCCAATTCCATCGAAGCTTTTTCCCTGAAAAGTTATTTTGCCACTTATATCGCACTGAATAACATTATTTGACTCTTGTAAACTTTCAGAATGTCGATTATCAAATTCACTTCTTCGTAAAAAATTCGGATCGTGCCTTCCATTTATTTTTCCCTGGTATTTGCTGTTCTTCTTTTCTTTCGAAATTTGTTCAGGAATTTTGTAAAGCTCATTTTGAAAAGATTTGCGAAATTCTCGTTTAAATGATTTACGTTTCACTTTCCTTGCATTTCTTTCACAACGGATATGATATTTGGGCTCTTTCAAAATCGCCGGATTGCACTACAAAAAATATTTGAATTAGTAGTACTTAAATTATTATTTTATTAAATTAATTATTCCATTAAACACGTGGTTTTTTTTCTTCAATGTTTCTTTTTACCGCTTGATTATATAACTATATTATACTATTTTACATTATTTTACCAAACAAATATCCACTCTTTCGTCACCAAAACATGAATAATTGTCTGACAGAATTGGCTTCCAAGGATCAGGAATTCCCTGAGTCAGGGGCAGTCCAAGTTCGTTCCAGACAAAATCTGTAACTTGAAGATTACTGTAACCCAGAGTTAATTCCTTTTCAATATTTTTTTTATCGATATCACTACTGAGTCCGTTTAAAGCCAAATATTCTCCCCAGGCATCTGGAATTCCTCGACGAATTCGATCTACCTTTTTTAATTGACTAGTCGAATTTAACACAAAAGGAGTCACCTTAACCTTTAAAATGAATAAATTACAATTACATTTTTTAATAATTTAAAATAATTTTTAGAAAAAGATTCTTGCCAATCTTGGGGAAATAAATGGTCCAGGAACAACGTCTCGAATTGACAAACCATCTTCAAAATTAATTTTATTGGGTGTTGCCCATGAATGGTTCCAACCTTTTTGATTTTTCAAAACGTTTTTTGTATTCTCTTTATTTCCTATTGATTGGATACTTTTTTCTGCTTTTAGTCCTTCATGTTCTGAAACTCTCTTCTCTCCAATCTTCTTCCAATCTTTTTCTTTATCGCCAAAGTCTGTCACTGAAAAACAATCTTCTTATTTAGAAAATTTTGCATGACTTTTTAGCAATGTTTAAAAAAATTGATATTCTTTATTCTGAAAATTTTCACGAGTTTTCTAATAAAAAATAGAATTAAAGTATTTTCAAATGTGTCCAATTTGTGTTATTGGTTATCTTTCGAAATCGAGAAACAAACTTACTCAATTAATCACACGTTAATTATCTCTAATCATTTTTCTGACGTAAAGAATTCTAGTGTTGACGTTGGTGATCGTATTTCGTGATAAACTATCTTCTACCTTGTGTAAAAAAAAAATTAATTAAGAGACACGTGAAAATTCAAAAAATTATCTCCATTGAAGTTGTCAATCATTTATTTTCTCAGATGTTTTGCTGTGAAATTGAACTTGTTATTTAAAATTGAATAAAATTGCAAAAGGTTTTTGTAGAAAAATAAAATATTCTTGTTTAATTTATTTTTATTATTTTTATTTGTTAATTTTTTGTTTGTATAGACAATGTTTCGACTGAATGTCGACCATACCTTGAGACCACAAACACTCTGTTATTGATTTTATAACATACGTCGATCTTAAAACATACTTTCTCTTAATTAATTAATTAATTCATCCATTAATTAACTATCGGTATCAGTCGGATTCGGTGCTTCTTTAAGAAAAACTCGCCTGGCATCTTCTTCGATGAACCGATCCAATCTGATTTTTTTAATAAGCGAGCTTCGATCAGACTTACTTAAAAAATTCCTAAGAAAGATATTTTCTCGATGGAAGGTGAAAAATTAAGTATTTTGAAAATCATTTCAAATATTAATTCCCAAGAATATTAATAGTATGTATAAAATATTAAAATATTGGAGAAATTGTTTCTAATATGTTCTTTCGTCAAGATGAAATATTTTTTCTAGAAATAAATCTCGAAATTAAAAAACTACTGAATAATAAGTATTTGCAATTTTCTCGTTGCCTCACAAACTTTCCTTTCACATTCCATCGCAATTGTATTTCAGTCTGACGAATTCTCGCAAACTCCACTCCAATTAACAATATATTTTCGTGTATTTACAATTCGCTGACAAAAAATACGGGAATCTTATTTCAAAATTGAAGAGTCCCGAATTTTTCCAATTTATATGAAAAACCAGATGCGAAGGCTTTTATTTAAGTGAAAAAATTTACCTTAGTTTATTTATAACTTTTATTAATAATTTTTCACGGTGAAAATAACTGTTGTCATTTTTTATTGAATTGATATATTTATTGCCTTCGAATTTGTATAATTTTATCTTCCAAATTAACTCTTTAATATTTTCTCTGGTGCAGATGAAAATTATTAACATAATCAATTATACGGTGCTTTGTAAAAAACGAGACATCTTTTCAAAAACATTCTGTACAGGGCCGCACGAAGGCGAAGTGAACATTTAGTTTTTACACTCGAGTTCTTGATATTTTAAAGAAAAAAAAAAAACCAAAAACTCGGTGCCACTTATTGGTGCGACCCTGAAATCGAATAAAAAGTACAAAATTCGTTTAAGCACAGCCAGAAACAGCTCGATGATGAACTCCAAATTTTAGTGAGGTGAATTAAGTTTCATTCCAGAAGGGTAAAAAATAATTTCAATATTTAGGAAATGCAAAGTTTTTGTCGGAATTATTTTAAAAAATATTTTTCTCTGTATTAACTACATTTTTGATAAACAAAAATTATAGAATTTTTTAGTTAAAAGCATATTAAAAAAATTTTTTAATAATCTTTCTAAATAAAATTTACTTCGCCTCATAATTGCTTCTTTCCTTAATTTTTATTTTCACTCTCACACATTCTTTTCGAAGATTATTTACATTCGTCTCCTCAATCCATTTTTTGTTCTTTTCAACACAGCCATTTAACTTGTAAAATCAAAAAGTATTTTTGATTCTTAACTGTGCTCGCTAATCCATATTTCTGTGCTCAAAAATATTTTTTTTATAATGTTCAACAATCACAATATTTTTTAAGGTAATTATTTTTCAAAGAAAGTATTCTAAAGGATCAATAAATTAGTATTTAATTTTTTAACTACATATGAACTAAATATTGCAATGTCTAAGTTTCTCACTTTGTATTTTTTTAAATTAATAAAAAGTAGATATATGTATTAGTTGATGCAAATTATTACGGTTTCACATTAAAATCAAATGAAATATTAAAATATTTACATTCAACTTTTTTTTATTTCACGTATTTAAATTTAAATCAAATACAAATTAGAATTCTGCAGTCATTTTCATAAAAGGTCAATCATTGTCACTGGAGAAACGATTCAGGTTTAAAACGTGAAAAGTTTTTGTTCTCTCCCTTCGCTATTCAAATAAAATTCTAAAAATCCTTCATTCTTACAAAACTTGAAACACCAATGAAATGTATATAACGATGAACGGCTTAAAAATATAAAACCATAAAGGAAGATAAATTAATTAAGAAAAAAAATCTTAAAGAAATATATAAATTACAATCGATATATTTTAATTAAGAGCCGTCTCTCGTTATTAAAATAAGAAAGTAAGGTTTAAAAGAACAAAACAATATTTACAAATGAAGAAGTATAAAAATTAAAATTAAAATGTATAAATTTTTCCCCTTGCACCATAAAATTGTGACTTTTGTAAAAATACAATAAAAATATTAATACTGAGAAATCATGTTAAAAAGAGATTGGCTCTTTTCTTCCCATCGTATACTCAATTATCAAAATTCAAAGTCAATTATTATTAGTAAAATTCAAAATTAGTCCTGGAGCCCACTTCCATAAAAAAAAGACTGCAAAATTGTCTCTCTCATCAACTCCGAGAAAACTTGTCGTTTTTTCTCCTTCTTACTCAGAATCTCTTAAATTTCTGAGACATATTCAAAACGTTTATCAGCCGTGCTGATTCTGTACATTGAATTTATAAAAGTATTAATTTAAAATATTTAAATTTAAATTTTGGAAGTCTTCAATTTTTTAAACTCTATCTTAAAATTGGTAGTATCCAAATTTGGAAACTGTACCTTATTTGACTTTCAAATTTCAAAACATAAAAACTTTAAACCTTGACTTCGAAGTACGCAATTTTGTCAATTTACAAATTAAAATACATAAAACAGATGCAGCAATCGTCGGTCTTCTTTCATCAGAGAAATTTGTATGTAAATGGTTTCGGAGCTTGTAAGACTTTCTGATTAGTTGAGACAAATTAAATCATTGATGCTTGCCACGTACCGATTAATGAAACTATGAAACTGCGATCGATTGTAGTGTATGACGTTGATTGAACTCCAATTGGCTATTTTCACTTTAGATTTGACCTTCTCTTATCGATGTCGAGGGCAGTTTTTTTAATCCTTGGTCGGAGAAGCTATATCCTTTTTGTTTTCGACGTCCACTGGCAGCTCTGATTCAGGTTTACTAGTGTAGCTAGTAGACACCAATAAAAGTGGCAATCCACCCATCACCATGCAGGTCCCCATACACAGGAAACAAACATTGTAACTTCCGGTCACGTCTCGCAAGTAGCCTGAAACCATTTTCAAACTTTAATTCAATCATCATTCGCCACCAACACTTCTATATCATTTTTATTTAGTTATAAAAAAATATTTGAAATTTTTTAAAAACCCTGTTGCTGATACAATTGAATAACAGATATAAAATCTGATATTTTTGAATCTTATCAAGATCAGGAAAGATAAATAGTAAAAATGTGCCATCGTTATTTATGCACCTAGAGGAAAATAGTCAATTAGGTCGTGCAATAGAGAATATTTACTCTCACACGTCATTCGACATAAACAACTTATTTTCCGTTATTCGTTGTTTCTTTGCATTGCAAAAGTTGAAGTAATTCAGCTCAATTTGTTTCATCAGCTGAATTACGTATGATGATGAAATATATTATAG
>JAUESH010000037.1:2389148-2401653 GCA_032275165.1 Synergus magnus
AAAATCTGGTCTTACACTCAATTTCCTTTCAGTTTCCTGAAGCATTTAAAGCCCTTGAAGAAAATCGTTTCAATTTTGAGCTTTTATTAGAGTATAGGTGTTAGAAATGAAATATTTACTCGATTTTCTTTTGGTTTTTCCAAATGTTCCAAGGTCCTTGAATGAAATTATTAGTAGTTTAGCATACGCAACTGTTAATTTATTTGGCTATTTTCGTATTTGAATGTTCGCGAGAACTGTTTTATAGGTTCAAGATTTTAAAAACATGATTAGAATTTATGGTTGGCAAACTGGGATTGGCTAATAACTCCCTACGAACATTCGATTTCAATTCTAGGTCAAGTTCTGGAACTAGGCCTTGCTGTCTTGAAGCAATTAATATTCTGAAAATGTTTCTATTTAAAGTTTAACATGCAATCTTACAAGCGATGCAATTAAGTTAGAGACTTTAAAAGAACATGCAACTACTGTAGAATGAAAATTATAACTCGACTCACCCAAGGCAAGACAAAGACAGGACAAAATCGCTGGAATCCAGGAAGCAAAGGAGGCAGACGAGTCCTTGAAATTCTCCATGACCTCAAGATAAAGAACCCCATAAGATTTGACCAATCCAGCGACCCAAAATTGTACGAAAAATGCCCCAAAAACAACGACCCAGCCATATCCACCATCCAGAGGCACGAAATTAGGATTTTTTATTTTATCATCGCTGTTTTTTGACTTCTTTTTCTTCTTCCACTTCCTGATGATGCTATCTTGTTTCGAGGATCTCAGCTCTCGAGATTTGGCAATCAAGGGTCTGGCTGTAAGACTCGAGATCGTCAAAAGATTGTCGTTGTCTTCATCCTCAATCGTTTCTGGTGGACTGAGATGAGGTGGCACTATGGGGGTCGAATTTGCCGTTACCTGGACCACCAGGGAGGATGGTCTCTTCGGAGATGAGGTCCCTGTATTTAGGTCGAAAACTGGGGCTGAGTGGATGGAAAAGAGAGAGCCCAGCTGGTTCTGTTGGTTCATATTCTCGTCCATGGTGGTCGGACCGACACCCTCCTGAGACGCGGCCGAGGTCGGTCCTCGATCATCGACCGATCTACTCGAGTTTTGAAAACTCCATTCTCGGGGCAACGACATGTCTCGATTGTTCTGCTTCCGGCACAAGAACCGGGATACATTGGAGTGTGTTTCTTGGGTACTTTTTCTTGTTTCACTGTCGAACTACCCTGTTAAATAAAGAAACAAGAGAATTAATTTTAAAACGTAAAATTGCGATGCTTTCAAAATGATAGTCTTCTAAATTGGATTTAGATTCGGCTTAAATATCCTCAACTTCTATAAACTAGAAATAAACTTGTGAATTCAAAGTCGATCCCTATCGATACAAACAAAGGGTTGAATCGTCCTTTATTCCATTATCAATACCTTCTCTAATTTCATCACATATCCCTATCACTGAGAATACTCGGTAACAAGGTGTGTATTGAAATGAATTAAAATGATTTCGAAAGTGATCAAAAACGTTATTGTTTTTAATTGAAAATGTTATGAATTTGAGTTAAATTGTCAACACTTTAATCCAGAACAATTTTTCAGGATTGAATCTATATTGAAATGTTGATAATTTTATTTCAAGAAAGGGATTAAATTGACTTCAAAATTAACTTGAATTCAAATCTATCACCCCCGTCAGAATTAGAACGTGTTCATTCTTGGTCGCGGGATTTAACAGGATTGAAACGAAAACAAACGTAAATCGGTCAAATGAATTGAAATGTTTACGTTCAAAAACGCAATTGCTTTGGATTAAAAGAGTTGAAAAATCGCCCATATTCTCACTACTTTCTATTCAGTTTAATCCACTCCTTCTTACCGGATACTACCCCCTGAATTTTTAGGTGGAATCTTACCCCAATTATAAAAATTTAATTCCAAAAGGGAGGCAAAAGTTGAAAATTATTTAGCAAGAAGGTATTACCTCTGTTTCCTCGATGTCCTTCGCCCCTGCCCAGATGATTGTTACCCTCTTGACTCGATTGGCTCGCTAGTGGCCTTCGAATGTTAAATTTGGTTCCACCCTTCCTCTTAAATAATCCCCTTTTTATGAACTCAGAACACACGCGATTTTCACTCTGAAAATTGAGTCAG
This sequence comes from Synergus magnus, assembly GCA_032275165.1. NCBI lineage: Eukaryota > Metazoa > Arthropoda > Insecta > Hymenoptera > Cynipidae > Synergus > Synergus magnus. The sequence goes on from JAUESH010000037.1 coordinate 2,391,294, forward strand.
GGCTTCAACTAACGAGAATGACCCTTCGAAAAATTACTTGCGGCGAGTGTTGCTCGGGGTTGTTCAATTCTTTCTGATGCTGTAAATATCAGTGGCAACCTGGTGCGCAAGCGTTCCTCGGTTTCGAAGCGGAAACTTTCCAGATCGATACCTGTAAATGAAAAGCGGATGACTGACGCAAACTGAACCATCCCAAGGGTCACTGTCACCGAGGAATCCAACCCATTTCTGATTCTTTTCTGACCCCTAGATCAAGAAAATTCTATTCTTTTTGAGTTGGAAGCTATAAGAATCTATTATTTACGAATAACAATACTTGAAGACGTTCTATATTTGATCACTTCTAACAAATTAAAATTTGAATTATGATCCAAAATTTGGTCCTTTCCAAATTCAAATAATTTCCACATTTAAATGCCTCCGCTTTTTAAGCAATTCAAAGTTCGAACCACTCAAAATTCAAGAGCTTTAAACTTCAAGCCTTTTAGAAATAAATAATTGAAACGAAAATGTTTGAAATTTAATGATTACAAAATTAAAAGTTTAAAATTCAATCATTTCTATTTAAGATTGTTATTAAATTTTTAAAGTGCCGTTGATTTTTAAATTGTTAACTTGCAACTTTTTTGACGTAACATTTTTTTTTTTAAGTTTAAAATGTTTGGAGGCTTATAATTTAAAACTGTTAAATTTTATGCTCACCCTAACTGACTATAACAAATTATTTTTAAAACCGTGGGTATTAATCATATTATTGTTATCGTGCTTTTCACAGTTTTGTTTATCTGATAAATTGAGAGCAGAAGTAAGATTTTCGTCCTTGATCTGAAAATTACTAATTTTGTTCAATTCTTCGAGATTTTTATCTTCAATTGCGGATTGAATTCTTTAACACCGTCCATTTTTATGTTTTTATTTTTTAATAATTAGTTTTTATTTAATCATTAGTTGAAAAACCCTACAGATGTTCTGCGTATATTTTAACTTAAAAATTATGTTGGCGCAGAGACATTTTTCAAAATTATCTCCGTAAGTTTCATATAAACATTCTACTATAAACCAGAATTATTTTTTGAGTTGTTTTTCATTTTGTTAAAAGATTTGATTCTTCGTTTTAATTTTAAAATTACCGCCAAAATTTGTACCTATTGCAGCGCCGCCAACGCCATTTATTCAAAACTTTTATTTTTAGGTTATATTGCCCAGTGTTTTTGTTTATGTTTTCTTTTGTTTCGTTCTCTTTGTTTATTGTAGTTGTTAATTGTTGAATTTAAGTATAAAGGATATGGAAAAAAGAGAAGAGAAAGTAAGTAAAAGTACAAAATAGTTTAATTTGTATTATTTTAAATGTTACCTAAACCGTAAAATTTGAGAAAGATCTGTAAAATTTAGTAATGTCAAAACAATTTGTTGATAAACAAAAAAAAAAATACTGGGAAATATTTGACTTACAAAAGTTTACATTGAAATATTTTCCATCTTTCTCTAAAAATTATATTCTTTTTTACCAGGAAGTCATTAATCAAAAGCCCAAGAGGTTAAAAACCGATTATGATAATCAAGAACTGCAAACCACAGTTTGGGAAAGAGCTCTCGAAAAGGTGAAAGATATTATGGATTCAGACTTCAACGTCTTCAAGGATGAAATAACATCTCTACATCATTTTATTGAAAGCCAAAATTTAAAAATGATTCGATTTCTCTTCAGGAAGGGGGTTTCATTCGAGGGAAAAAATAAATATGGCCTTCCTTTATTACACTTTGCGCTGAACCAGGAAAACACTGACAAGAAATTGATAAGACTTCTCCTGAGATGTGGTGTCAGTTTAAGTGCTAGGAATGATCAAGATCTAACTCCACTTCATTATTTAATATCCAAACCAGTTAAATCATCATCGGAAAAACTAATAAAAATCCTATTGAAATATGGGTCTGACGTAAACGCATGGTCATCAAAAAAAAATGAAACCATTCTTCACACTGCCGTTAAGAATGAAAATCGTTTAGCAGTAGATCTCCTCTTAATGTACGGTGCCGATATTAACATTAAGGATGAAGAAAATGAGACTGCTTTTAAGCATTCTGATCGGAAACAATCCACGGAAAGAAACAATAGGAATTCTGATATTTTAAGTTCTTTAATGATGGAAGTAATTAGGTTGCAAGCGACTGATAATTATATTGACCAGCAAAATTTAGATACACTGGTGGGAACGCAACTGAACGATCAGATTTGTCTCATCGAAATTAGAAGAATGAGAAATACTTATATTGCTGAGGGTGTTAAACTCTTTGACATATTGGTAGCAAATGAGGAGAAACTAAGTAGCTATGTAAGAAACCCATTGATATTGAAATTCTTTCAATCTAGAGTAGTAAATCGATATTTTATATACGATACTATCTTGAAATTTAGGTTCAAGAAAGGAAGGGAGAGGGTGATTTTATTAGGAAAGTGCGAGGAACCTTTAAAAAAAGCTCTCAAGTGGGAGCCACCTCTCCTTGTGGTAGATAAAATATTTAGTTTTTTGAGTCGAACAGATTTGAGGAGTTTGTATGCAGCCTGTCGTCCCGAGAGTTTTATGGAGAAATTAATTTTTCGAGACCGATCGAAAAAGTTTAAATAGTTCTTATTTATATTTAAAGTACGCGAATTCAAAATATATTAGAAATATTTCAATTAATCAATAGTACTGTATATAATCACTTTTATTAATAAAATAATTATATATACCAATTTGAGTTCCTTACGTAAAAGTGTTTGGTAAAAGTTACCCCTAGACTAATCCCTAACATATGATCGTAATTAAAAAAGGTAGAATTATACAAAAATTAATGGCGTGTATATCTCATTAGAGTATAGTGCACTGGCAGGATTCATACGTAAAGTAAATGCAATTGATGAGGCAAGAATCTTCTACACAATCGTTGGTGATTTGTCGTTTAAATTCCGATATAGGAATAGTCTCCACATTCCCAATTTGTTTAAATTCCTCGTTCTGTGATTTTATCTCAATCTGGATGTAGCAACTGAACGTTAACGAATTTTTCTTTATCAAATCTATATTTCTTGCATGATTCTTATGAAACTCAGAATCGCGAAAATCTTCCAAATATTTAGATTGTATAGAAAGAGGCAGTAATTTTCTCAACGATTCCGTGTTCAATTTCATCTCTGGGTCATTAAAAATGGATATTATTGGTACAATATTTCCTTTCACAATCGCATCTTTAAATATTTCTAATACTCTTCCTCTGGAGGCTGTCAGTCCATTGTTTGAAATCCTCACGTTTTTTCCGTGTAAATGATGAAATTGCAAGTTCTTCAAATTTAAATGGTCCACAATTGTAGCTTGAACTGCTTGCCCATACAAATTTATAAGGCCGTAAACTCGTTCAGTAAGAGTTATAACTTCTCCTTGATCCTCGCCGTTTACGTAAAAGTGGAGGATAGAATTATCATTTTTCATTACTCCTACTCTATTTCCAACTTTTAATTTATCCAGATTTTGGCCATAGTGGTGTATAAATGCGATACCATTATGCATCACCCCTTGTCCAGTCATAACCCACGTATCAGATCTAAAAAGTAATAATAAAATAATCAGGCTACTTTAGTACTTTAGAAATTTTTAAGTAAAATACCTGGAATTTATCAAGCATGGAAATGCCAATTCCATTGGAGAGTGGGTTGTCACACCAATCTCGATAGATCCAATCCATTTAGTAACAATTTTGTCCAGTTGAACTTCAAAGAACTCGTTCTTCCTCAAGGGTCTTGAACTCAATACTATTCCATCATTATAATCATCTACATGCATTATATCTATTGATGACTACTCTGGAACTTTTTTGTTAATATTTAAAGTGCGGATCCTTTCAAAATTAACCTTCATTTGCATGATTAAACTTTTGTCTTCTGTAGGAGTAGGAAATTCTTGACAAAAAGAATTAGGAGGAAAAGAGGACAAATTCGCTATTAAAACTGGTTAAATATCATCGTTCGGATAAACTAAGAAAGAAAAAAATTAAAAAACGTTTCACTTACGCAGATGCAGTCAACTGAAGGAATTGCAGACAGCTGAAGATAAAAGCAAAAGAAAAAAAAAATAAGAAAATAGGTTTTCAATTTTAAAAGATTTTTTTAAATGCACAGAAACCAAATTAATTCCGTAAAAACGAGAGAAAACATTTAATTATTCTTCAACAAAATTTATTTCTCCTCTTATACATACTCATACAAAAATACAAAACTGCTCTCATCTCTAGTACTGAATTTCAAGACAAACGAATCTAAAAGAATCTTATATTATTTACAACGTAACGGTCGACAGCGTTTAAATTCAGAAAAACTAGGGAACCATAAAAAAAATAAAGAATGCCTCTCTTGACGGTACTAAAAGCAGTTAGCCAATTTTCTTTCGTGAAAATCAATGAACAAAAATCAAACTAAAAGTAAAAAAAAAAAAACGAAAAATATAAATTTTCGGGTCCAGCATTTCCAAAAGATTGCTCATTGTTAAACATAAAACTATTTTGCAATTTGATCAATTAATCTATCGCTTTAAAGAGCAATTTTAAAAATATTTTATACTCCTCTGGATTGCTGATTTTAATCAAATCACTGACAGCTCTGATAATTAGTCTTCTTGTTCTAGTGGTTTGAAACAGTATTTGCCATAAATTTATCAGTATCTTTTACAGAGATATATTGAATCTACCAGGTACTCGGGGACTTTGAAGTAAACCTAATCAACTTAAGTAAACTTCAGTCTTCTTTGTCTTTTTCCGTCGTCGAACTTTCGAAAATGATGCCTCTAAAGTCCCGAAATCGACAATCACCACCTAGTCCCGTTTTTTCCGTCCCAAGGTCTCCATCGACAAATGAGTCTAATTCTTCAAACCTTCGTTCCATCAAAATTTCGACATGTTCAGACTTTGCTTCTATTTTACTAACATCGATAGAGGAACCCCTTGCGAAAATTTTTAACTTGATACTATTCGTTCGATTTTGTATTGCCACTAGGGCAGTATCAAAAATAGAATTAGATATAAATTTGCACATCTGGATATCTAATTGTTCAAGTTCGTGGGAGTTTAAAATTAATTGTGTTAGACCTTCCTCTTGAAGGGCATCACATCGTGCACAATACAAAGTTTTGAGACTGGAAACTGTTTCTAATGGTTTTCCGGAGACCTGGGGAATGTCTGACATCGAAAGATGTTTCAGTTCGGGTAAAAGGGCGATTCCTCCAATTCCGGTGTCTGTTACTGAATCACAGGCTGTAAATTCAAAAGGTTAGAGATTATATTTTAGGTATCTATAGATAATAAGGGGTTCGGGATAATAAATTTAATCTAACGAACCGTTAATTATGAGTACACTGAGTTTTGGACAATTGGCTCCTATAGCGCTCAGCAAATCGTCGTTCACTATTTTCATTTTGCTAATATCCAGTCTCTCTAAGCTGGTGAAATTTGTGAAGTTAGTAATTAGATCCTCGGAAGTTAAATCAGTTGGGTTGCATCTGCAAAATACGATTGTATTTTTATCATTTATATTAATATCTTAATATTTTATTTTTTGTTTCAGGTGAGTCAAAGTTGAAAAGAAATTATCTTTCAAGGTTTTTGTGAGTATTTTTATTATATATATTTAAATTAACATGTATAATAAAATTTAAGTATTAGACATCTTATAAATTTTCTTAAGCTACAATATCTGATTCTTCTAGATTTTTGTTTTTGGTTTAAAAAAATTAAACGCATACCTTTTTAACTGAAGAATTTTTAAATTCTTGTTACAATTCTTGATAGTTTCCTTGATCGTATTCGCGAGATTGGACTCATAATTAAAATCATTTTCCACATCGAAACCGTCATCATCATCGTCGTCGGAATCATCGTAGTCGTAATCAGCGTAGTCATAACAATCATTGAAAAAGTCTTCATAGTCAATCATATCAGGATAGTCCATCGAGTCCACCTCATCGTTATCAACATATACGACATATGGATCTTCCAAACCTCCACAGTCAAAATCATCAAAAGTAGGCATTTTCTTCTCTTCATTCGTCTTTAATTCTTCCTTCTTAGTATCAACTTCTGCATTACTATCAGACTCCTTATCTTTTTGCTCATCTCTTTTTCCCACTTTAGCTTCCTTAAAAGAACCGCTTGAGTTTGAATCCAACTCGTGATTCCTACTAAAATCATCACTAGACTCACTACATGTGTAATAAATTCGATCCTTCGCATTTATAGATTCAAGAGTCTCTTCTTTTCTGTCATTAGACGATTTAGTATTATCATAAGCATCTGAAGTTTTGGCATCGGAGATCTTAGATTCTGAAGTTTCGGCATCGGAGATTTTAGTATCAGAAGTTTTAGTATTTGAGGTGTCAAAACTAGCTAGTTTATTATCTTTTTGTTCAGGAACATCGGCAGGGGTAGAACTAATATCATTAAAGTCTTCTTCACTTTCGAATTCTTCGTCAGAATCCTTTTGTTCATTGAATTTATTGTTATGTTTATTAAATTTATCTTCATAGGAATTCAAAAGGGGACTCCAACGAACGTATTCTTTTTTGGCACTAGAATCTTCATTTTTCTCGCATTGATTTTCCAGATTTGGATCTTCGTCCTTTTTGGCACTTGATTGCGGTTTTGGGCCCCAACCAACATTCTCTTCTAAAATTTAAAGGAAAAGTAACATTCAGATATCGCAAAAATAAATTTGAAATCGTTTCAAAACTTACCATGAGAATTATTTCCAACATTGTCCCCTTCAGTCTCGTTAATCATCATTAAAATATCCTGGAAAACTTTCCCGTCCTCATCAATACTGTTTTCATCATAGTCTTCTTCATTCACATCCATTTCTTGATTATCAACATCAAAATCGTTATCGTCAACATCGCGAGCAATACCATGATTATAATCATAATCGTTGTTGTCAGTATCGCGATGAATATCATAATTATCATCATCAACCAAATAATCGTCAACTTCAATATCCTGCTCGATATCACCATCATCATCATCATCATCATCATCATACTCGTTATCGTCAAAGTCGCGATCGATATCTATGTCATTCGCATCACGATCATCGAAAACTGGAATCCCCATCTCATTTGCAACAAAATCGTCATTGTGTGACACACTCAAGTATAAATTCTGCAGATTCTTTAACCTCTTGATAGCCTGATGAAAGAATGAAATACATAATTATTTATGATTTACAATATTACAGACTCAGAATTTCATATTCTTCATAATATATTAATTTATTAATAACAACTATTAATTACCGAGTGAAAGATGATGTGATTGACTCCCCTCGTGGGTTCGTGGAAAACGAGTGTCTCAGTTTCTTCCGGTAAACTGATAAAACAAGACCCATCAATCCTCGATTCCTCGAAGCTCACGTATTTGAGCTTTTTGCTCTTTGAAAAAATTTCAATGAAGTCTCGATCGCTGAAGTGGAAACTGTCGAGCTCTAAAAATTCGAGATTGGGACATTGCGAAAGAAGGAAGAAAATTTCACGAGGCGTAACTTCCAGAGTTCCGAGGTAGGCAATTTTCAGGTGAGGACAGAGCTTTCCAATTATAAAAAGAGTTCTTAGAGACATCATTCGATTATTCTCGAAGAAAGTTATCATTGTTATGAAACGTCCACAGCGTTTTAGGACCTGGTAGAGATCTGATGTTCCTAGTTCTACACTTTTGCAACCCCACGATGAGGAATCCACATCTAATCTTCTTAGGGTTCGCCATGAATCCAGACTCAAGTCACGCCAACGTCGACAGACTAAAAAATAAATTTGGAATTAAGAATCAATGCTTCTGCCATTCCAAAATCTTCCAAACGAATTAATATTACCTCTTTCAACTCTTACTCGATCAACAATTGGAAGGTACTGAAAAATGTTCATCAGACAATTGTCGCTTATTCGATGAACTAATGGGTAAACTTCCTTACTTGAACTTGAAGAACTAGGTTCTTCACTGTTTTCATTTGGTTCACTAACAACTTTTTTGTCTTTCTTAATATAAGTCGGTTGGTGTCGCGAGTCTGCTGGAACCACCGTCAACTCTTTTTCGTGCAGTCGACTTGTGAAATTCAAAGCTCTGAAAATAAAAAAGATAATCGAAAATGTCCCTTAAAAGACTTCCCAAAACAAAATTAACTTTATTTTCTTCATTATTAACTCCCCTTTTTCCTCTTTTGTTCATATTTTACGTTCTTTTAAAATTTTAGTAAATTAATATGTACATTAATTAATACAAGTTACTTACTTCAAAGCATCTTCTACATTCGCTAAAGTTATAAACGCATAGTTGCTCTTCTTGTTCTTCTTTATCACGCATTCTTCCACTTTTCCAAAATTGAGGAAGAGTTTCGATAAATCTTCCTGAGTAGTCTATAAGAAACGATGCGTATTTATATTATAGGTTAAGAAGAAGATGACAGAAAAGTTGATTTTTTTAATATTTTTTTAAAATTACCTTTTTCGCAAGATTGGTAACAAACAATTTTTGAATTGGCACATCTTCAATATGGCTAGTATCAAATTTGTTAGGTGAATTTAGTAAGAATCGACCTGCAAATAAAATTGAATTGGTTCATTTTTTTAGGAAATTTAGATTTTTTTATCTGCAGATTACAAATTTACAGATTAATCATTTTTTTTTAATTTACATACTACAAGAGCGATGTACTTGTATTCCTTGCAAATTGTACTCTTTCCCTTTGTCTTTTTCACTTTCGTAATTCATGCTGTGTTGCGGAATTCCAAAGTAGTGAATCTGAAATTTAAAAAGGATTAAAAATATTTATTTGAATAATTAATGACAAATTAATTAAGAGAAAATGATGAATGGAGATGTTGAAAGTTTTTTAGTTTTAAGAATTACATATTGTACGTTCCGATTTTAAAGGCTTGCAATTTCGGATAAATTTGAATCCGAATCTCTGCATCCACTTCAACTTTTAATGTTCCCAGGTTTGGTTACTTTTGGATTTCTAAGGCTGTCAATTCTATATTTTTTTCTAAACTTGAAGGTTTCTAAATTAGAATGATTTATTAAAATTAAACTGCCAAAATTTTCGAATATTTTTTAATTGCAATTATTTACGTTTTAAATGCTTTAAATTTGCAAGGCTTCGTATTTTGTTTATTATAAAAAAGTCATACCTTATGAACTATATTGGTGACGGTGAATTCGCCGAAAATCGAAATGCTCATGTTATTCATACAATCAAAAACGACAAAAAAATGTGTTTGTAACCTAGAAATCACGTTCGCTGCAAAGCTCACTTTCCGAATTTTCACGCATTATATCACTAAATATTTATTAAAAACTGTCTACAAAACACACTGATCTCTGCAATTTCTGTTAACACTGTGAAAATCGAATTTAAGTAAAGATTTACGTGTTGAGAGCACGACGCAAAAACCGCCAGCGGAAATGCGAAATTTCTGAAAAATCGTCTTTTAAAGATTTACAGCTTCAATATATTTATTATGAAATATCATATTTGAATTATTTATTATTTTGCAGGCGAACGTCTAGCGTTTCTTTTATTTACGTAGCTTATGAATATATTATATAAACCTACAGATTTTTATAGTTTTGTGAATTCTATACATGCAATTCTATGAGAATTCCAAGCAAATTTAGAAATTTAATGGATTTCATGACTTCGGGATAGTTCGGATGAATTCGGTTTTAGTTTTACCTTTGCTCAATGCTCACAGCACAGCTTCAGCTATGGCGCTTTTGCTTTCCAAAACGCAAAACCACGTGTAGGGTGTAGGTGACATGTCTAAAACTCTAAAACTCAAAAAAGCTCTTCTTTCTATAAAACATGCGTTTTGCAATGCGATATACGTAATAAATGTTGTGAACCTATATAACAAGAAAGAAGAGCTTTTATGAATTTTATTTCTGATACGAAAAAGTGACTTTTACAATAGAATTTAGTTAATTTTATTCTTAAATTCTTACATATAGAAATAGTAATTAGATCATTTTGAAAAAAATTAAAAGCAATATTTATGAAATTAAAAAAAAATAAATTTATTATGAAGGACATGCAAGTTTTAAAATTAAAAGAAAGCTATTCAAAAATTAAATTATTATGTTTCCTCATAACAGGACGGAAGATAAATATTTTATTACGACACGTGGCGAGATTTTTTTTCTCAACTTTTTCTCTCGAGAAAATGGATTGAGAGTGATGCTGCTGTGTTACATCGTTGAAAAGACAACAAAGAACTAGAGATCCTCTAGGGAGAGTTGAGACAGATTTTTACTCGCATTTTGATTGGTGCTATATAACCGGAATCGGAAG
>JAUESH010000037.1:2407105-2418244 GCA_032275165.1 Synergus magnus
AAGTTTTAATATATTGAACGAATTTGAAAATTAAAGATCCCTCATTAAAAAATTATAAAAATGATAAATACCTAAAAGCCTAATACCTAAATTACCTAAAAGCGTCCCACCAGGCTTGACTCTGCGCCAAGTTGACATAAGGTTTATAACTAAAGCTATAATGATGCGCCACCGCCGCCAAAAACATTTCTATACAAATTAAGAAATCCTGCAGTTTGGTCGAAATTTGTCTGATATCCTTAGTGTCATCCGTGTCGAATATACTCGATATCACGTTACAGTAAACTAATATAGCAATCAGTACACCTTGGCTGAAAGAAAAAGGACTCTATTATTTAAACTCTTTATAATGCTTTAGATACTAGATTTTTAAGTACTGTCAATGTTTTTCTTTTAAAATATTTAAACATATTCGATGTTAATACTTACAAAAAGGAAAAGAATACGACCGCCTTTATACACAAAAACTTTCCTATCGGTTTCATAGGCTGTAGAGCTTCAGCGTTTGCTCGATAAAATAATACGAGGCAGTACATTGCAACGAACTGTGACAAATTGTTTAGGGCTATCATGTATGGAAAGGCTACATCTCCTCTAAATTCACCTTCCCCATAAACTCCGTTCAATCCACAAATACTGAAAAACAATTTTGAAAAGAAAATTCATTTTTCAATTAATTCAAATTGATCCAGATTTTTTTCAATTAATTAAATTAAAAATTAAAATTGATATTTACACTGAAATTAAAGTAGATATAGGCCGGACGGCTGTATATTGCAGAATTCCATGTTTGCACATATGGACGAATTCATGGCCCATTTGCCAGTCGGGTAGGCAGCATAGGGGAAACATGTGATGTACCTGAGGTGACATTTCCAATCTATGTTCCAATTGTTGGTCCGCATTTAAATAAGCAAAGAGGTACATCATGAAATTATAAATTACGTAGGCTTCGTAACATTCCCTGAGACTATCCACATATACAGTCCCTTCTGGATAAACTAACCCCAACCACTGAAATATAATAATTCAAAAATTATATTTTTATTGATAATAGGAATTATAATGATAGACCCTTATCTATTTTACTTACCGCATTCACTGCATAAATTGGCACCATCCATAGGATTCTGAAAAAGATTTAAATTTTTTATATTGATGAAAGAGTATTCAATTTCGAATATTGATTCTTGAATTATCGTACCTCAAGCCTATAATAATTTACATTTCTTATTACAAATTCTCACCTGATAATATATTTTTGTAACTTAGGCTGTGTGAAGTATATCATGTGTTGAATAATTTCATAAAAAGCAATCGGTAAAGCCAGCAGGACAAAAGCCCCACCCACCAAAGCTCCCTGATCCTGCTTTTTGAATCCATTTTTTATCGAATTTGTCAATAAAATAGGCACGATTATAATAATTATAAGGGCATAAAGACACGTCAATACTGGCAAAATCCACAATCGCCAGCGTCGACAAATCGAAGCCATCACTTTCTAAATGACTTCAACTATATCACATAGTTTTCTGATGTGAGTCTTAGCCTCTGCAATCAGACAAAAGTTTTCATTACTTCAATTCAATAAATTTCTAACTAAAAGAATTTGGAATTAAATAAAATTTAAAAATATCAGTGAATAAAACAACCAAAGTATTCAGAAAGTAAATTGAAATCTATTCACGATTGAGCAATCACTTCTAATAACAAGCAAAGATAAAGATGAATCCACTCTCTTTGATAAGCATGCTTGAAAAGAATTACGTGAGTTTATATTTTGTTTAACTTATGCGATTATTAATCTGAATCGAAATATAGGCAAAATTCTACTTTTGTCGTGGTTAATAAATTAAATCTTTTATTTAAAAAATGTAACAAAAAAATTTAAATATAACTACAACGTTCTTTTATCAAAAAATATTTTTAAAATGTTTTCTAATGTCTTTCTATATACTGGTTAATTGTTTGGTTATAAATTACGCGTCAGAGAAAAAATTTTCCAAACTATCAGTGATAACAAAAAAAACTTTAGAGCCTAATAATATAAATAACAGATAAAAAGACACTCCGGAACAAAAATTTAATACAATTTTTCAAAAATATTGAAGAATAATTTATAGTCAAAAACAAAATTCCCAAAATTTCAGTTTGTGAAAAAATAAGAGCATAAAAACTTAATGATTATTACCTTGGCTTAGATGAATCAGCTGATAGTGACAGTCTCAGAAAATAATTTTTCATAAACACTTATCAAAAGACAAAAGACGGACCTCAATTTTCTCCCCTTTTTCACCTTAATTTATTCACGAAAAATGTTACTTTAAGAAAATAATTCTCGCTCAATAAAAGCGATTCTCAATTAGTCTCGGATCAACCAAATTGATTAGATTCATTCTCTTTATTTCACAGATATGAGTATTTTTACCATTTTGACATTTCTCAAGCGACGGCCATTTGTGGTTATATATGAAACTGGTGATTTTTCCCGCCGGAAATTGACTCCAAAACACCAAAATCCCCATCAAGAAATTCCATTATTTAATTAAAAAAATATAATTAATAATCGATTTAGTTAAGTTGACAGTCATTATTTTACATATTCACTCATTTTAAAGATTATAAAAACGAAGAAACAGTGGAAAATTGAAAGAAGTTATGGTTAGCCTAACAAGCTCAACCAACAATAACTTAACCTCAAAATTTTTCTCAGAATATTTTGAACGCTTCGAAATTTTTACCATTTTTCTCCAGTTCGTTGAGTTCTAATAAGATATTTAATATTTCTAAGATGAGTTTATTTTAGTTTTCAGGAAGCCAGGAGCATTTTTTAAAATAAATGTCATGAGAATTCAAAAATTGGAAAAGTGGATTGGCAGACCTGGTAAAATTTGAGCGTGTAGGTGAAAAAAAAGAGTCTGTGTGACCTATGGGTGGGGGACATCCGTTCTAATGGCGTCAGATATCAAGCACTGTTGTCACATTTTATCGTACAGTGTTTCATTATGTTGCTTTGTTTACGTTGAGCGATTTTCGCGTGGAAAGAAGACGGATTCGCCGGCGACTAAGTGGCTAATCACCAGGAGGTGAAATTGGACCGACCCAAAGGTCGGTCCTCGTCTTAGAATCGTCAAAAATTCCTTCGGGAACCTCTTGGAGGAGTGACCTTGGATCCTCTTGTCATCTCCTGAAGAAATATTACCGCGAAATTCGAAAGCCGGAGGACTTCATCCTGAGAAGTAAGTCAAAATTTACAATTTAGATCTTTAAATCTCACCTTGTAAAAAAAAACCATTAAAAAATGTATTTACAAACCGCCAAATCCTTTGTCTTTCTAACAAAGGAATTCAGAGCTTGTGGGACTCCCAGAATTCAGACTCGTCATTTCAGAATTTTATCGCTTGTAGTGGCCTGTATCTTTTAAAGTGCTTTTTACTGATTCTCCGAATTAATTTTTCCGACAATTTAAGGCAAAGTTGTCAAAAGTAGTTGATTTAGTTTTCAACAATTTAATTTTCTTTATTTTGGTTTTTGGGAAAATTAGATAAGTTGATTAGTTTAATTCCGAGACAATCGTATAAAAGTGGTTGATTATTAGTGCAGTTAGGAAGAACGTTTGTTGACTCAGAATTTCCTGCTTCTGGTTTATCTCTACATTTTTTATTTGCTTGAGGGATTTAATTACTTAAATCAATTTAATTTGCTTTCAAGTATAGAACTTCACTTTTAGGTACTGTCTCTATATTGAAAGAGTTTAGAGATTTAATGTTTTTTTACATTTAAATGTGAAATACTTTTAAAAATGACACATTTTTTTCAGATGAAAAACTAAATTTAGATACAAAGTTCAATTATATTAATCAATCATGGAAGTAACAGTAGAAGAAGAAGCCCAGGCGGTACTTTTGGAAGGAATGGAGGGAACTCAATACATTACAATCCACAGAGCAGATGATGAGTCTTTAGCCAAGGGAATTCCTATTTTCACACTCAGTGGAGAAATAATTTCGGAAGGCATGGTCGTCGATATGATGAACTCCGATGTTGGAGCCGAATACAGTACCACCGCCCAGTATTATGAGACTGAAGATCTCCTACCCCACAATATGACAGAGGTTAATAATATTAAAACAAACTTTTTTTTAATAATATATCTTCTCAAGAATATTAATTTCGTACCTTTAATTTTTCAGGAGGATCAAAAGCTTGCAGAAGCTTTAGTAGCTGTGCAAATTCAACAAGCACAGAAACAACACATGCAGTCTCACGATGATTCGGGACTTCAAGATGTATCAGAACTCCAGACTCTCGAGCCCGTCAACATTTACAATGTTGATCCGATTGGAGAAGCAAATCTGAATGTTTATACTAAATTACCTGACTATAAACACGAAGAAGAGATCAATTTTAAATATGAGGATGAGGCTGAGAATAGTGAGGTCAATCCTCCTCCAGCTCCGAAGAGATTGCTTCCTCATAAAAAACGAATCCCTAGGAAGTTGAAGCAACAAGGTAAAAAGAATAATTCCAAAAAGCAGACGAATAAAGTAAATCAGGAAAGTTCCTCAAAACTAGCGAGTGATAGTCAAATTCCTGCCTTCAAGTGCGAACTTTGTGGTTGCAAGATTGCAGGTCAGCTGAAATTCTTTGAACATCTGAAGGTAACATCGTTGCTATAATTTTCTTAAATATCTTATATTTCTCAGCACTTTAAACTTCAAAACTTCTTCAATTTGCACCATTTTAAATTGCAGTCACATTATGAACCATTGAAGGCAGATTCTGCAAAGCAAGTCGATATCAAGAATAATCTTAGCCTGATGCAAACTACTCAGGTGAACACAAACGACATAGAAGAGTTCAGTGAGAATGAAGATCTCATGGAAGGGATTCGAGGTGTTGGTGAGTCTTCAAAAATGATTTTCATTTATTTAACTTTTAACTCCTTTATAATGTAATTAAATATATCCTATATTTTCAGTGGAAAAAACCGGTGCTTGCATCGATGATGACACAGATAATCTAGAAACAAATAATTTGAACTGGCCGAGTGCAGAAGAAATTGAAAATCTGGAGGAAATTGCTCGGAAAGCAAATACATTCAATCAAGAAATAATGCACCCCACTCAAACTGCTAACATTCCTGAGCCAGCTCCTGCGAAAAAAGAAAGAAAAAGGAGCCAAAAAATGCGTAAGTATGAGCTTTGCATCAGTTAGATTCATTTATAATTCTTTATATTCATTGGTAATTTGTAATCACTGCTTGCTATTTTTTGTAGGTGAGGATCATACTTGTAAAGAATGTATGCGTTATTTTAATCATAAAAATAGTTTAATTTATCACATGCGATCTCACAGTGGTGATAGACCTCATCAATGCGAAGTTTGTGGAAAAAGATTCTTCGCAGCAAGTGCATTGAAGGTACATTTCACATTTATTCAATGTGATCAATAATCATTTCACTATTTTAAATTATAAACTTATTAATCTACAATTATCTAATATAATTTCCAGGTTCACAAGCGTCTTCATAGTGGCGACAAACCTTACAAATGCGAGGATTGTGGTCGCAAATTCCGACAATGGGGCGATCTTAAATATCACTCAACGAGTCTTCATTCCGAATTGCGGCAATTCCAGTGCGAATTTTGCGGGAAAGATTTTGCTAGAAAGTATTCGCTTGTAGTTCACCAGCGAATTCACACTGGAGAAAAAAACTATTGCTGCGATTTTTGCACCAAGACCTTTAGAGCGAGTAGTTATTTGCAGAATCACAGAAGAATTCACACTGGAGAAAAGCCCCACCCTTGCACCATTTGTGGAAAGCCTTTCCGAGTTCGCAGTGATATGAAGAGGCATATGCAAACTCATTCGCGAGGACGGAACGATCGCACAGCAAACAAAGCTGCGACGATCAAACCAAAGCCGGCAACCGATCCAAAACCAACAGCCTCGAAAACGGCGAAAACTATGCGGGATTTAGTGCAAGAATTAAAACTCGAAGTCGAACCTGAAAGCATTGGAAGATATGAGCCGGTAGAATTGGTTGCTCCAGAAGAAAATCATGAAAGTATTCTTCCTCATGAGAACACTGGAAATTTGGAATATGTTCAGCCAAATAATGAAGAGCAGGTGGGAGCAGATCTCGAGCCGACAATTCGAAATTCTGATAACTTGTAAGTGATTAGGTTTTATTTTTTCGATTGAATGTATTTTAACTAGTCTTCAATTTTGAAATACTTTAAAAACTATTTTTCTCTTTACAGCCACTATCATCTTTTCATGTGAGCGAATTATAATTAAACATTTAAATGGCATTGAATCCAGGAAATTATTAGCACATTTGAAAACGCTGAAGACTCCATATCAGCGCTCGCAAAAGTATTTTGTATATATTAATGATTTTACTACAGCCGCATGGAAGAGCGTCTTAATTCACATACATTACTTTAAATTAAAAGTAAATCTCTAGTTAGTATTCGTCAGTTAGCCAAACATTCGTAACATTTTCAGAAAGTACCATTGGTCGATTTAAATTCATTTAATTATTAAATAAAAATATATATATCTTTGTTCATTACAATTTTTTATTTAAAAAAATTAAAATACCTTTTACATAATTAGACGACTGAAAACTAGCGAAAGTCCTAAGGTAATTCACTCTTTAGTATTTTATTTTAGTTAATTCTATATAAAGAAAACTATGCAAAAAATCGAATTGGTACTTTCAATAAAGACTGGCTGAGTTCAGTAAAATATCTATTAGCCATATTACGTTTTATGAACAACGCTTCTGCATTGTAAATAAGTCGCGTATTTACAATATTATATGTTAGTTACATTACACGTAAATTACGTGGTACAATAATCGCCAGTAACCGTGACATTGTCCGTACACGTTTTAAATCGAACAATTTAGCCCTTTATAATCGTAATCAATATTGAGAAATATATTTTTTACGTCAACATGTTTACAAAAAAAAAACACAGTCTTCTTATTTTCGTACGAATTCGAACTTAAGCATTCTCCAAATTTAAACTATATCTTTAAATTATCTCCAACTTACAGATATATTTAAATTTGAAGAACTTTTAAATTTGAATCGCAATTAAATTCGATTCATTTTACTTATTTTAATTAAAAATTTATTAATCCTAATTTTAATTAGATTTTTTCCCTCGAAGTACTCGGAAGATTTTCTCCATGAACCTCCTTTCCAAGAAAAACTTGAAGAAGAAGAGTCAAATCCATCGATTCAAGCGCCGAGTTAAGTTTCTCCGATGCGATTTTATTCGTAATTCTGTTTTATGAAATGGAAAAGAAAACTAGGTAATAAGAAATTAATTTAAAACTAAAGTTTAAGACAAACAAATTAAACCTGTAAGAGCCCTTCGCACGTTCCCAATCGACATAAAGGTCAGTAATGACTGCGTAAAGTCTTTGTAAAATATCCTTTTTATTCGCCATTTGTGCCCTGATGCTGGATTCGTTTTTCAGCATTTCTTGAAAATCTGTGCCAAGGTTTTCTTTGGGATTAGTTTTTAATTCCCAGCATTCAAGAGCGTCGAGGATTTTTATCTTCTCGGTCAAGTCATAAGCAGTTCGCAGACGTGGAAGAATTGTTTCCAAAACTGTTGTTAGACTCGCTTCTGAGACTTCTACAAATGAAGGTAGCTTTTAATTTTTCATATATGCATAGAATATTTAGCTTAATACTCCTATATCCAAAGACGATCTTAAATTCTCAATTCTTCTTTTGGTTTAGATTTTGAAATACTTACCACAGAAGACATCAAGCTTCATTTTCCTCTTAGTTGCCTCTTTAGTCAGTACATCTCGAAGAATAATAATCGTGGAGATATTTTCGCTGAGGAAAATCGCATTTCCCTTTCTAAAAAAGCGACAAATTTAATGTGAATACTCCGGAGAATTTCGAGAAGATGCTCAAAACTTACTTATACTTGCATTTGAGATTCGTTCCAATAAAGCAAGATGTGTAAGTTAAAGTTGCTTCACCGTCTTGCAAAAAAGGCCTTTCTGGCGCATCTGGTAATACCAGAGAAAGCCAAGCGTGCATCTAAATTAATTCAGATTTGATTTTTACTTTCGATTCTAAGACCTGCAGTCAATTTTTGATATTTTGAAAAGTACCTCGGCAACAGAAAATTTTCCATTCAATTTTAGTTCGTTAAATGGTCCCCCAATTAGTTTGTCCTGTTCGTGTAATCTCGTGTGAAGGGAAAGTGCAGAAATTGGAATTAGAATTCTGCGACAACATTTTGGTTGCACCTAAAAAATTCAAATTAGTAACCCAATATTTAAAATAATAATTCAATATATATCGAAACTCACTTGAGATGTTACATAAACTTGTAAAGTTCCAGACTGTCCTTCTATTGTTCTAAGTCTCATTTCTAGCATTTTTGTATTTGCCTGAAATAGTGGATTAATTTTATTTTAAAAAATTCTGATTCTTTGTCAAAGAAAACCTTCTTATAAAAAATTTAAATGAACTAACTTGGCATCGATAAGTCGCTAAAACAAAATTTCCCTCCTTAGGGTTGCAAGTTGATAAACTGGCGACTGCAGTATTACTTTCTACATCCAAAAGTTCGATAGGAGTATCAGATTGAATTAAAACATTATCAATTGAGGTGTCTAACTCCACTGATAACGAATAAGAAGCATCCTCTGTATTTAAAACCATTCTAGAAATATATACGATGAGCAAAACTTATTAAATAAACAAAGTCTTTAAATGAATAATAACATTTGTTTAAAAATACTTTTTACCTGTGATTCACAGATAAAATTAAAGGCACAAGATTTTCTGGCATGAAAGTAGGAAAATCGTTTTCCTCTCTTAGCTTTTGTTCCAATTGTTCGATCTCCATTTTTAATTTTAGGAAGCTTCCCTCATTTTGCATTGCTTCCAACAAACCCGGTGGTTTTGTCGAAAGGCCAAAAATTCTTCCCGAATACGTCGTTACCAAAACTTCTGGATAGCCGATCGCTCCCACGACTCCTCCATTTAAACTGCTAATACTCTCTCCACAATTCTAGATTAATTAGAAATAAGCATACTTAATTATGGTATTTAAAATTTATTTAGATTACTTTTTAAAATGATTTTGAGAATACGAACGTAACGAAATCTTAAAGTTGGGATTGTGTCCTCGTCTGTCGAAAAAGCGAAAACTTCAACGATTCCATTTTGCCTTCCCACGATAAAATCCACTGTGTCTTGTAATTCAAAAGTATCTAAAGCTGTAATTTCTGAACTTTGAGAATTTAAGAGCCACGTCACTCTTAAAGTTTTGTTACTCTCGAGAATTAAAAGTCCTACTTTTCCATCGAGCGTTCCCATCAAAATGTGGTCTCTCGATTCCACATTGCCTTCCCTGTAATTAACATTTTTATAATTAAAAGAAAACCAGAAATGTTTATTTTTGTTGCAATTTTACCTGAACAATTTTAAAATCGATGGAACACTAGGTAATCTAATTAAAGTCGGGCTTTTCGTTCCATAAAGAACTCGTATCTGAAAAATGGAAATTTAAATTTAATCTGAAATTTGTATCTTAAAAATATTTTATTCTTGATTTTTTATTTCGTTATTACATTTGCATTTTATATTTATTTTCTTTTTTTCTTACAGCAAAGTCACTGCAGGCAAGAATGGCATAAACGGATCCACCATCTGTAGGAAGCAAAACCACATCGAGTAATTTTTCTCCAACCAAGTAAGAATCTGCATCTTTGCAATCTCGATATCTGTGGTAAAGATCTCGAGAGCAAGCTGCCAAATCGGGTCCCAAAACGTACCTTGAATCAAAGAAATAAATAGAGTGAGTCATTCTACTTTTATTTTTAATGACCACTTGATTATCATTTAAAGTTTTTAATTATTTTGATTTCCAAACAATGAATTTTATGAATAATTTATTTCTGTACTTACATTGATGTAATATCATCAAGAAGGTTTGTATCAAAATCAAGAAAAAGTTTTCCCTTTTTCGAAAATCCCTTGACAGTATTTCCGTGACAAATAAAAATTTTGTCTCGTACAGTATTTACTGTTCCTCCCAAAACTATTCCATTAATTTTTGGTCCCGGTAATGATTTAAAAGTTAGTTGTAGTTCATTTTTCTTCATACCTGTTTTTAAAAAAAAGATTGCATTTTAATTCTTTGATAAATAATATAATATAAAATAATATTTTTAAAAAATATTTTAAAAAAGACTTAAAGCAAAGTAAGTTTCTATTTTTAATTTCTGAGTAACCTTCTTTTCATTGTTTTATTACCGTAAATATAAAGAATCCCATCGTAATCACCAACTACAAACTTTTGCGTTTGTTTTAAATCCGAAGGCAAAAGTTTTGTTGTTCCTCGAGCTGTTACACCCACCGATACATAATCCACTCGTGTTAAAACCAGCGTCATTTTTTATTATTTAAATTTTATTATTATATTGTTAAAGTATACATTTTTCAAATTTAGTATTTTTTTAAATAGTCTTTTATTTAATACTTTTTCGTCTCACATTTTCATTTATTGCATACATTTCAATTCTATTTAAATTAAATTTATTTTTTAATGATTTTTCTTCATTAATATTAGTTTAGTATCAAAAGTTCTTTTATAAGTAGCACATTATTTGGACCATTTAATTAATTTTATTTTATCTTAATTTTTGAGCAGCGATTAAACAATTATTATAATTAAGATGGACTTGAACACTTTGTTTCTTTGATTGTTTTACGTATATCGGTTTTTTTCTTAACTTCCATTTTATTTCCGATAATCCGATGAAAACTTTTTTAATTTTCTTCACTGTAGATTTCAATTAAGACACTTTAATTGTTTCTCTTATGACATAGTTCAATTGTTTTGATTCAGGCACTGCGAGCTTGTTGATCAATTTTACCATGGTAACTGCGAATCAAAACAGTGGTAAAGTGTGGGAATTTTTAAATAGCGTTTCATTTGCATAACTATTTTTTTAAGCACTTGAAAATAAAATTAAAATTATACAGTACATATATATATATATATATATATATACAGGGTGTCCGTGTACTCAAAATACATTTTTATATTTTCTGATTCCTTGTGAAAAACTGAACAGAAAATGA
>JAUESH010000037.1:2431636-2442871 GCA_032275165.1 Synergus magnus
TAGCCTAGCACAACCCAGCACAAGTTTCAGATTTTCAAAATTCGCATTTTTGAAAATTTTGGGTCAAAAACGCGTTTCAAGTTCAAAAAATTCGGGTTTATTTGAAAAATATTAGTCCTAGCAAAAATTGATGTAAGAGTTATTTGTTTTGCTAGCCTAGCACAACCCAGTACAAGCTTTTTTTTTTTGAAATTTTGAAATGATTAATTTTTGGTAGTTTTTTTGATTTGCTTTTTTTCGAAAATGGTTTAAGATTTAGAATTCATTTCTGCAGCACAATAATATGCGTAGCACGTAGTTCCTAGCACAAGTTTTTTTTTGCCGAAAAAACAAAATGACGAGGCAGATTTTTTTTTTTTAAATCTGTTTTTTCGGTCAGAGCCACGGGACTTTCCCACTGTTGGGGAAATACTGTTTTGACAATAATGCTAATGGGTTTTTGAAAGCATTACACTGACCAGCTGGGTTTCCCCAAATTGACTGTGACATCCGAGAAAGATGTCACCTCATGAAAAGCACCCTGCAGAAATCCTTGGCGCGAGCTCAAGATTTTCAACACTTGAGCTAGGGAAGCTATTAATCTTCTAATCCTGTTAATCCTATGCCCAAACCTTTCTAAAGTCTAAACCTCTCAAGTCTTTGTCTAGATATTTAGCCTAAATATTTTAGATACTCAAATAGGTGACTAACTAATTAAAATATTGAGTTGTATGAATATTCTCCAAATTTTATTTTCCTAATATTTATTTTACCGAAAATCATTTGATCGAATAGCAATCTGCTTTAATTTTGACTTATCCTAATTATCAATTTACTTTATTTTAATTACGTAAAACAATAGGAAAACTCAAATATTTAACGTACGAGCCGTTTTTGAGAAAAATGTTTTTTATGGGTTAAAAATAAAAATTTTCCTATAAATGTGATGCATTTTCATTTTTTTCACTTTATTTAACGAAATATGGTAAATAAATATAATATCAGCCCATATCAATACTGAAACAAAAAATTATTTATTTATTCATTATATTTTTTTTTATAATAAATTATTTTTTGTTTCAGTATTGATATGGACTGATATTATATTTATTTGCCATATTTCGTTAAATAAAGTGAAAAAAATGAAAATATGCATCCAATTTTTTTGAAAATTTTTATTTTTAACCCATAAAAAACACATTTCTCAAAAACGGCTCGGGGGATTTGGCTTCAAATTTTTGTGCGCATTATTTTTGAGCCCCTAAATCGAATCTAAAAAGAAAATAAAAAAATTATGTCAAATTTATTCTGCTGAGTTTATTAATCATAAAGATAATAATAATCCGTTAATCATTGAACATATTGGTTTAGATAAATATTTTTTGTTTTAATGACTTGCTTTTGTTAATACATTTATTGTGGAGGATCTAGTGCCCTAGTGATTAATTATATGTAATTCCCGGTAATGAATCTGAATAAATTCGAGCCAAAAAATGATAGTTAATATACTACGAGACAGTGGAAATTGATCCTCTTATTGATTTTTTCTTTCTCAAATTAAAAAAAAAGTAATCGTCTATAAAGATAATAAGTGTAGAATAACTTTTTAAAGCTCGCATAATGTTACGAAATAATTGCGTAAAAATCCGTAATTGCGTAAAATGTTGTTGAAGATCGTGTATGATGGCAAACATTGTTCGCAAATAAGAGACACGCTTCCAAAATTCGACTCGACAGATATATTTATACACAGATATAATATTTACTTAATCGGTAAACACACGTGCATAAAATATGGGTTTTAATCATTTTTTTGCCAAATTTTCCGTGAGACAATCTTTTGCATAATTGTTGGCGTAAGCAAGAACAATATTAATGTTACATATACATGAAGGAGGTTAAAGAGATTGCTAACGAAAAGAGGAGCTGGCACATATCGTGGTGCTATAAACTCGTCTTAACGGTCCAGATATACGGCACAGTATGTAAACAAAGTAACAGACCAGCAAACACTTAAACACTTAAAAAAAAACCGCGTCGAGAAAAGAAAAAAAGATTTCAGCAAGGTCTATTTCTTTCTGTTTTTGCAGCTTGCGAAATTACTTCAGACGCAACTTCCGATTCGACGCTTCACGATCTTTGTGGCATTGACGGTCTTGGTACGCAAAAACAGCCCATGCATGTTTCTTTATGTTTAAAATTCGTGCCACTCTGTCGAAAAGTTGTTGTTTATCCGCTTAGTAGATATTTAAATGTTTTGCATGATTGACTTTGGCGTATACTTTTTTTTTCATCAACGATTATTGTCAGTTCTTAACCGAGAAAAATTTATTCTTCTTTTTGTAGAATAATTCCTCTATTGAATCCTCTCACATTTTCCTCTCAAAATGGTAATATTCCTCTATAAATTAGTATTATCCTCTGTTTTTAAGAACAGAAGCCTCTTCATTTGAGAGGAATCTTCTCTAGAAGAGAACAATCCTCTCAAATGAAGAGAATACTTTTGATGCCATATTGTAGAGAAAAAATTGCATCAGAATAAGAGGAATCCGCTTAAACGATGAATATATTTTTCTCGGTGTTGGAGCTATCGGTAGTTCGGTTGATTCTTGATTTTTATTTTGCCACAAATTAAAATGATAATCTCCTGAACCGAATGTTATGGGATGTATAACCATTACGATTTTTCATGATGGCCATCATTATATGCCGAACGGAGAACATCACAGGATGTTAATCGAGCATCTGCAATTCCACGAAAGAGATTCCATTTAACGACCGTCCATGCAGGTTGCACGTACAACCTCAGCATGGCATGTTAGATATTCCCACCCTGCTTCTTTACAGGCATCCCATTAAATTCCACGCCATTTTATTCCATCGTCCGATGCCCCGTCTTCGGTACCGTCTTTGGTTGCGTGCTGGGATCTAAAATGGCGGATCCTGACTCGTACTATAACTTCGGTTCTCACCCTTCTTCGTCCCTCTTTGCGTTCCGCGCGACCCTCCGATTCCTTCCAACGACTATTATCTGCATTTTATGGTTATATTGCAGGCAACCGCTGCCTGATGCTTTTATAAAGCCACGGCTCGCATGATTCAGAATACGCATTACAATTTCATGTTACTCTCCGTCTCAGAACTGTGTTTTGTCGACTTGTGTGTGTTTCTATATGTTTTGATTGTGTGATTTTCTTTAGAGTTCCGCATGCAGCCTGCTGTGGAAACACGCGATTTCTCTTCGCGGTTGTTAGACGCCATTTTGGTTTCCTGCAAATGCGATACTATATAAAAACCTTAGATTGAGAAAAGACCTATTTTTAAACGACTTACATAATTATCTTAATGCATTAACAACTAAAAGGTAAATCTATCTTATGAGGAATTACGATTTGGTAAAATTATTATGTGTGCCTTTCTTTAGCATACATCCACGGAAAAAACTCTACGGTTATGACAACCACAGAAATAGTAAAATATGGTACAACTACTAATTTGTGGTTGCCACAACCACGATTTTGATTGACAGAATCACATGTGATTGTGACAACTATTTAATAATAATTTCCACACAATAGTTGTGATTGTGGCAATCACAAATTGTAGTTGTACCATATTTTACTATTTCTGTGGTTGTCACAACCATAGCAGTTTCTTCCGTGTCTGAAATTGAAATGTAATTAAGATAGATTTCCACACTATTCTTCAAGAATTAGAAATGATAGATTATAGATCATAAAAATCTTCACATTGTTATCAGACAGATTGTGGAAATCTGTCTTTAATCAATTATTTAAAGTGTTCCCCAGGTCCGGATTGGGAAGTCGTGTGTCTTTCTTCAATGCTTGGAAAACAAAGGAAAACTATTGATAAACTTGAAATATAAGAAGGAAATGTTGACTTCAATGGTCCCTTTTTGCAGTATGACTTGAGAACTTTGGGTTTCGATATACGGCGTTATTCATTCAAAAAGTTTACGAGGTGGCAATGCGTGCAAAATTGCAAAAGAGCCACAGGACTTTCCCACTGTTGGGTATCCTTCTGTTTTGTCACTAATGCTAATTAGGGTTTTTGAAAGCATTACAATGACCAGCTGGGACTCGACAAATTGACAGTGACATCCGAGAAAGATGTCACTTCATGAAAAGCACCCTGCAGAAATTCTTGGCATGAGCTCTACAAGATTTTCAACACCCACAACACTTGGGAAGCTGATCTTCTAATCCTGTTAGTCCTATATATAGGACTAACAGGATTAGAAGATCAAATCTTTCTAAAGTCTAAACCGAGGTCTAAAACTCTTAAGTCTGTAGATTCTAGATTTTTGATTCCAGATTATTGAGAATATGAAATCCGAAAGTTGCATATAGGGGTATCATATTAGGGTCTAGTCTAGACCGAAAGTAACATGTTTCATAATCATCTATCTTTTAACAACAGTCGATTATCTCCGGCGCACTGAAACTGTCTAGAGATCAGAATTCTGAAAGCTAAAAGATTTTAAGATCGTGGAAGCATGATAATCTGATGCCATGGTTCAGTATAGTTATTTTAACAAATTTTCAAACATATACAGGTGCGTTGGGATATCGGAAAACTGTTTTTTTACCTGTAGTGTGTACACTTGAGACCCATACCGATCCCTTGGGTACGCTTCCCTTCGTAGTCTTGTAGGTCGCTTCCGGCAATCATTGTCTTGAACAAGCAGCGTTCGAAGTCGGCCGACAGCATCTTAAGCTCTCAAATAAAGTTTGTTGACCGCTCTCGGCCAGCCGCCATAAAGCTTGAAGTAGCCCTCAATTGCACGGTCATTGTCCCTGATTTTCGTAGAGTGGTATAATTCGTCTGAAAAATTCCAGAACGGGCTCTTTTCAACTAGCTTCTAACTTCTTACAGAAGCGTGCCCAGATTTATCAGAAAGCACTTTCAGTAACTAATAAATGAAAACGAGCAAATATAATTATAATCAAAGATAGTTGTATGAAGGTTTGATAAATAAATATTTACTCTTATTTGTAGAAAAGTGATAAGTCTTTCTCGATGCTTTGAGATTGTTGACAATCGAGCAACGATACATGTGTATACACATGTCGGTTTAGGGATTATCGTCCGAACGTGCGGTCTTTTTCATGTCTGATATCGAAGCTCACACCCATCATTGTATCAGCCGGCTGCCAAGTACTTGATGTACTACATGTATATATCGCTCAATGGATCGCTTGTAATGCTAAATTCTACACCAATGATATGAAAAAATGCCTAGATCAAACGCGAATAAGAAAAAAAAATTAAAATAATTAAAATATGTCACATAGACTTCTTCTCCGTGTTGGATAGAATAGATCTAGGACTGCAACCATGAATATTGGAATAATCTAAGAATGATTCTTTAGGATTGCATATAAATGTTGAATGCTTTCTTTTACCCGTTTTTACAATTTGGCACAGAATTATGAAGTATCCTTTCTATCTTCTTTTTTTATCCATATCAATTTAGGATTAGCCGATGTCTTTGATCCCGACACGTCCATACAGTCGTCGCTCGATAAGGCCTGAGAATCAAAAGGAATAATTATTTACTCATGAATTAGAAATCCTTTATAAAAAAGAAATCATTACAAGAATCAGATTACCAAACTTAATTTTTGTCAATGCAAATATAAATTCATGGATATATGAATGACAAATGGGGAGGATGCGGGAATAAAATTGAGGATTGTGCTCGGTAAGAATGAGTTAGGGATGAAGAAAACGGGACTCGGGGGACTCGTTGCCACCCCATTACACCGCTTGCTCTTCCATTTCACGCCTCTCCGTCGGCCGATGGCAAAAGCGCGTGTTCCATTTTCAGACACCCTCAACCTCCGATTTTGCACTTGCTACGCTCCTGGGCTTCCGCAAGGTACTATTCGTCAGTGACATGGCAATTACCCCTATTGTGCCATCTCGCATTTGTATACTTTCCATAACACGCTTTATGGCCCAGGATATCAAATTTCATCCCATTTTTCTCACCGAGCCGCCGGGGGGATGATTGTAAGTTATGAGGTTTTCTCAGGACTGCAACTCAATTAAAACTGACCGGGTATTTACTCTCTATGGAAATTGGACCGAATATTAATTTTTATGGGGTGCACCATTTTTAGGACTGCAACCTAAAAGTATACAAGGAAAACTTTTAAATGTTTCTGATAACCCATAAGTTGCGGAATAATTCTGCTAAAGTTATGTGCAAAATAAAATGAAAAAATCGGGACTTCTGAAAATAAAAGAAGACTGTTATAGCTCAGTAAATTCTAAACCTTTCAATTTTCTGCGTATTGTTCGTATTTTTCGTAATTAAAAAATTGTGACATTTAAAGTTTTAATCAAATTCGTTTTTTTTAAGCAATCATTAAAAGAGAAGAACACTGCCGGACTAAATATAATAATAACCTGTGAAACGATTACGAAATTGTCCTTTGATGCTTTGATTGAACAAATAACTTACCAAAAGTCAACGTAACTTAAAGCTTATTTGTCTTTGTCAATTGTTCATTTAGATTTGTAGCTCATCAGCTTTTTTTCTTGACAAAGCGAACAAAATAAATAAAAATTTTCATGCCAGTTTCTCGCCTCCAAAATTAACCAACGTCATCAGCTAACCGTCATTTTTTTCAAATATCGATTCTTCAATATATCGATAATCGGTGCGCGCACTCAGGCGCGAAATTCAAAATTTCCCTTTCAAAGATTTATACGAAAGATTTCTGATTATTCAAAAATAGAGATGAGATGATACATAATATAAACCAAGAGAGATCATTTTTAAATTTCCATTTCCAAGTTTAATGTACGTTTTGTGACGGTCGGTTCGGCTCGTAGAAATTTTTCTGAAGGCTTGTATTATCAAAGAGTGGTGGATTAGCGTCTTCTGCTTTGATCTCGGCCGCTCACTCTTATCTAATCGCACTCTTTCCCCCTTTTTTCGTTTCGACCTTTCCCCACCATTTTCTACCTTTTTTTCTCAGTTGCGGTATCTTTTTTCCCCCACCCTGTTCCATTTGACCCGGTTCGTTTGGTTCTTAGTTGCCGATGTGTAATGGGACATCGTAAACTCGATTAAGAAATTAAGAATCGGCTTTAACTTCTTCCGACATCGACAAGGTCGTTTTTAACACCTGATTTTTATTCTGTTGACACCATCACTTCTTCTGTCGGAATTCATTATCTTTTAATAGAAAAATTTTAATGAAATAACTTTATGTATTTAATTACTAATTTATTTGAATTTTTCTTTAGTAATTTTTTCTTTTCAATTCTGGAGAATTTTCGTTCAACACCTGAGAAGTTTACTTGAACCGAGAATGCTTATCGCAGAGTTTAATTAGCGTGCTTGCCGAGATAAAATGTGAGACGAAGTCGCGTGTGATGTTTTTGCGTATTTATGATATTACCTTATCGCCGTGATAGAGTACGCTCGAAAAAGAAATTGAATTTTTTTTTTTTATAGAAAAAAGTATATAAATATAACTTTTAATATTTTATTATGTTATATAGATTGTTGCAATGTCGCATGATTGTTGCCCGAAATTATTGTACAATCTTTTGATTTTTTTTTATATTAATTTAATTATTTATAATTTACTTTTTTATTTTATATATTGGATGGAATAAGTAATGTAAAAATTGATTTTGATGTTACAGGAAAGACAAGAACAAAGGATAAATACAGAGTAGTCTATACGGATCATCAAAGGCTGGAACTAGAAAAGGAATTTCATTACAGTCGTTACATCACGATTCGTCGTAAAGCGGAACTAGCGATCAATCTTGCCCTCTCAGAACGACAGGTATGTCACTTTTAGAAAGACTGAACACTCCGGATCAATTAACGTGGCAATAAATTAAGGAATGCCGTGGGTTATATATCGACTCACTCTGACAATAATGCTCTGAAATAGCATTCTCAGAAGTGAACGTCAAAATTTTATTTGAAAGAAAGGACTTCGAGTTATGACGCACAAAACTTCTTATCTAAAACCATCAATTTCTTGCTTTTATTGAAAAAAAAGATCTTTATGCGATTTTTATTTCTTGAACTCTAAACTGTCGATTTCTTAAATTTTTTATAGAGGTACTTTTTGCAGGATGATTTTTCAGATTTTTTTAAAGGACTATTCATAAAGGTCAATAACTCAGTGTCGCATAAAATATTTTTAGGATGATGCTATTAGGATTCTAAATACGCACTGTAAAAAATGTCTTCGGGAATTTTCGATAAAATTTTTGGGACGCTAATTACCACAGATTTTTCAAAATTTCCGCAAACATTTCGTAAAGAAAATTCCTAAAACACTGTTGGTGAATATTACTCCACATTTTGTGATTTTTTCCCAAGATTTCCCAAGATTTGGAAAATTCCCTAAATGCTCTTAAAAAGGAGGCAGATTCGCATTGCGTGACTTTTGGTGATAGAGGGGGAGGGTTTTTTTTTTAAATTACCCTAAAACGTTATTTTATTTATTATAGATTTGAAATTTTTGAAATTCAGAATCTTTGAGCAAATTTAAGAAAGTTACATAGAAAATTAAAAAATTTTTTTGGAACAATTCCCAATATTTAAAATAGGTATTTTTTAATTCAGAAAGATTTAGGGAATATTTCAAAATTTTTCCAATAAATTACCAACAGATTTAGAAAGATTCTCTAAGAAATTGTATTTATTGTTCAATTTCCTAAATTTTAAGAAATTTTTCCAAAATTTATAGTAAATTTCCAAAAGTTTTAGGGAAATTCCCTAAAATGTTAGTGAAAACCATTTTCCCCAAAAAAGTGGAATTGGATAAATTAAGGGATTTCAAAAGTATGCAAAATAATTCAGAATTTTTAATTTTTGAAATATAAAAACTTGTAATTCCTGGCCTAATTTCAGGAATGTGAATAAGTTCGTAAAATCCTTTTAAATTCCTTAAAATTATTCAAAATTCCATGAAATTTCGTGAAATCCCTTGATATCGCTTTAAAGTTTTTAAAATTACTTGAAGTTACACAAAATATCGTTAAATCCTTTTAAATTATTTAAAATCCCATGAAATCTCGTTAAATACTTTCAAATACCTGAAAATCCAATTAAATTTCTTCAGATTTTTAGATTCTTTAAATTTCTTTAGATTCTCTAAAATCCCAATAACTGATAAAATCCCTTAAAATTTATGAAAATCGGAATAAATTTCACAAAATTCCTTTAAATTCCGTGAAATCCTTTAATATTTCCAAATTTTCAATAAATATCGTAAAATTCGTATTCTCTGCCCTAATATAATCTGTTTGACAACAATTGTTGTGACAAAGAAAATAGTCTGAAAATAGTTTTCAAATTACAAAAAAAACTAATGAGGTTTTCGACAACAATGTGTTCGATATATTAGTAACATCACTTTTTTAAGATAGGATATAAATTCAAGTTTAAAGCTTTCAAGCTCAATTTCTAGATCTTGGAATTTAAAAACAATAATGAAAAAATCATAATACAATATATTAAACTATTTTAGGCTTTTCCTGTCTTTTTATACTTTTCCTTCAAAAATTTCAAAATAAATTGAAAAACGATATAACTTTCTCCCTTATAATCGATGAAAAATTAATGAGAAATCTCTTTTTTCTGATTATAGGTGAAAATCTGGTTTCAAAACCGAAGGGCAAAAGAACGAAAGCAGTCCAAGAAGCGGGAGGAACAGAAACACAAAGACATGAAGCCAACAACGGAACAAATTACCGGAGGTATGGCTAGTCTTGGATTTGGAGGAATGAGCAGCATGCTCGGAAGTCTCATGCAAAATGGAGGAACTCCTCCATTGACTCCTCATCCACTTGCTCTGGGCCACTCTCCAGCCTCTTTACATGCTGCTCATCACGCACATCACACCCATAAAGTCCTGGGATTGTGACCGACAAGCCCGGAAGAAGATCTCGAAATTTGGCCCAATCATCTTTAATCCCAGTTAGAATCTGTAAAATTTTTATTGAGAATTTGTTTTCATATTCCATTCATCCATAAATGTCGATATATAATAGCAAATTTATTCATTTTTTTTTCTAGAATAGAGTTTATTTATTTACACCGAAGAAAAATTTGATAAGAATTTGATTGTGAATGAATACGAAACTGACAAAAAAATTGCAGTTACATATTTATTCACAGAGCTAACGACAAATTCTATTAAACTTTTTCCTTTCGCTTAGAAAATGATATTTAAATATAAAATCAATATTGAAGTAGATTTGTCTATTAGATTTGTAGCTTTTGCACAATTTCCAGCTTTATCAATTGTAGCCAAATAGTATGAGAAATAGTAATTTAATTTCGAATTTCGCCCCGAGCTCTTTACTTGCAAAACTACAAAAATATTGCTTAGAAATAATACTGAAGAATAATGTCTTTGGGAATGTACATAATTAAAATTTTGTATAATGTATACTTCTATGCGTAGTTTACACAATTAATGAAAATGTAAGGTCAGAACAGAGCATTGACTATTAAGTATATTTAAGTAGAATAATTTTTTCAAGTACGAGATCGAAATTTTAAATTCAGGGATATTTTGGAAAAAAGTCTTTTGGATTTCATCTTTATTTCGAAAAACTCTATAAATAAAAAGATAAAAAGAAGAAATTTGGAGAAATCCCTTCGCTTCTTTTCCTGTCGCTTTTTATAAATTCCCTTTTTTTAAAATAAGACTCAAACTGGAATTTCTTCAATGGTTATATATAAGAGGGATGATTTTATTCGGTCTATTTATTTTAGGAGAAAAATTAATCAGATTTCTTAAGTTCAATGAAGGGAAGGAAAATCGAGAGGAAACGATTCTAAAGAAAAAAAAAATGTAATTTGAGAAATCTATTAACTTCTTTTCCTTTTCGCTTTGTATAAATTTTCTGTATTAAAATCGAAAGACCTCTTATGAAATTTTATGTACATATGACATACGTAATTTCTGCCTTACAAAAAAAAACTAAAAATATTACCAACTTTGAAGTAATCTGATTTATCCGTATAAATTAGGCAAATTAAAAACGGAACGATTATAAATAATTAGATATGTAAAAATCCATAATTATAAAACTGTCGCGTGCCTTGAGTGTTAACTCATTATGATATTATGTATTGAATGACTTTCAAATATATTACAAAGAAAGAAAGATTTCACACGGATCTGTTTTGAAATGTACATACTTGCATTATTACACGTATTCTATTTATAATATATATATATA
>JAUESH010000037.1:2447327-2477997 GCA_032275165.1 Synergus magnus
AAAATATTTATTATTGTGAGCGTGAAGTTGCGGAAAATAAATTTGCTCTTATGGTAATTACCACATGCCCTTAATTCCTTCCACAATTGCTTCACAGATAACTACTTAATTGCCATAAGAATGTAAAAGAGGATTTTTCAATTACATTTAAATATACACTATTTTTTGTCATTGTATTCTTATAGTAATTCTTTAAGAAATTTTAATTTGAATTTCAGGTCCTTTTTAAATAGAAAATTTCTACAATTAAAAAGTTTAAGACACAAAACTTGAAAACCCTTTTTTTAAAGAAATATTAATTTGAAATCAGTATTTCTTGTGCTTTATTAGCAGATTTTAATAAATACTTCGACACGTGAATATGATGTAAAAACGGTACGAGTTGCGCTTGTGAAATGCCATTTGCATTAATCAGAACTTTTCATTTAATTGTGTGTGTGTGTGTGCGTTAACACAATTTACACAGTCTGGAAGTATTGATACACATGTACAATCGTAAGCTGATAAAACTTTTTTCCCAATGAGGTTCAAGTTTCATGTGACGAATGAAATTCTGTTTCATTAACAGAAAACAGATAAGTCCATGAAAGGCGATTAGTTGCTCTTCGGCAAGCGCTAACGATTGTAAGTATCACAGACACTTAAAATTTTGCAGCAAAAAATAATCTAAAAGATATAAAAATTTATATTGTAAATAAATATTAAAAATTTAATTGTTTCAAAATTTAAGGAAAATGTCTACTGGTGGAATTTTGAGTATAACGGAAGTTAATGCGCTGCCAAGTGAACAATTTGAGTGGCTATTTGGAAATGTGATTGAACATTGCCCTGAAGCTGCAAAAGAAGTCGCTTCCAAAAGACCTTTTGTCTCTTGTGAAACTTTGAAAAGTGCCTTCGATGATTATTTAGATAAACTTAAAATTCTTGGTAATTATCTAATTTACCTAAATAATTCTATTAATTAAAACTGAAGGTGCTTTATAATGAAATCTCGTTCCTGTAATATTCTTTTATTTTATTATTTCAGAGAAGGAAATTATTTTACAAAAGCATCCAGAGTTAGCAGGAAAACTTTTGGATGAAGGAAAACTCACTGGAGAATCTCGAAATGAGCAAAAATTAGCGGGGCTTGATTGTTTAACTAAAGAGGAAAGACAGACTTTGAGCAATTATAACAGCGTGTAAGTTTTTACTAAAACTATCTAAAATTTAGCTGTAGAGCTTTAATTTTAAACTAAAAAATTTAATAGTACATTTCTAATTCCAATTTGATTTAAAAAATTAATATTTTTAGATACAAGGAAAAATTCCAGTTCCCTTTCGTGATTTGTGCCCGAGAAAACAAATTGCAAGCAATCCTCTCAGCAATACAAATTCGCGTGAAAAATTCCCGAGATGTTGAAATTAATCTAGGAATCGAAGAAGTGAAAAAAATCTGCAGGATACGAGTAAATGATCTCGTTTGGCCCGACAAATAGATGCTATGTATTAATTTTTTTCTAAAACTATACGTAAACCTTGAAATCTTCGAATAATTATATTTTTGCATTAAAGGTGAGGCAGGAAAAGATTGTATCTAGTTATTTTTCAATTAAGTCGTATATTAATAATTACGAACTGGTTTTATTTTTATCGATAAAAAAGAAAGGAAATAAACGCTAATCTTACAGAATTCCGAGACTTTTTTCTACAACGGCGTGTGGTTGACCCATTTGTTCTCTGAATTCTGGAGTATTGAGAATGTCCTCGAATCTGGAAAAATCATGAACGAAATATTAATGTAAAATTATATTAACGGGTGATAATTTGAATAATAAATATAATAACGTCATTTTGTGAAGATAAAGATAGGAAAGATAAGAAATAAATACCCAATTTCTATGTCTTTTCCAAGAAGCGAATCTCGCATTGCCATTGAAGAAGGCAAAAATGGAAGTCTGCCGACTCTTTCTGCAGCTTTAATTTCCATTGCCAGTCGCATTGGAGCGTGTAAGCCCTGGGCATTTCGCAGCATGATCATATCCATTCGTTCTTTGTTCTTGATGAACTATCAAAACAAAGCAAGTATTTTAAATTAAATAGGTCTAATTCAAACCAAAATATTTTTCAATAATATTTACTTTAAAATTACATTTCTATGAAATTTTAAAAAACTTGGGATGTCGTACCATTTTCTCGGTACCTTCGAGAGGATGACTGAATCCTAATTTCTGTCTAGTTGCACCCAACCTAAAAAAGAAAACATTTTAAACCACGGTAATTTCGAATTTCTTTCTAAAATATATTTCAGTTTAACATTTTTTGATATTATTTTAATAAAAAATATTTTATTGTTTACTCACCCTGCAACCATGGGGCTTTTAATTCCATAATTAATGTCTCCCATGCCAAATTCATTTTGCTTAATTTCAGGTTTTACGTTCGCGGCGGCGTAACCGAAACTCTGTTTAAAAAATGATTCATTGTTTAGTACATTAATTATAATTAAATAATTATCAGTTGAATTGATGTTTTTATAATAAAATTCACATTTTGGAGCAATTCCTGCTTTTGGAGATAAAAATAGCAGAATTATTTAAAAAATGACAAATATTAGATAGAAATTACTCTATACAGTTTCATTAAATTGTTATTAAACCTCTTTCTACAAGAAATACTTAAAAAAGACAATTTTTTAAATGTTTGAAGAAAAACATAACCTCCAAAGAAACGTATACTTCAGATTTAAAAGTTTTTAAGTCAAAATAATAAAGTTAAAAATAAGTTATATTGTTACAAACGACCGTTAAAGCCCTATAACATGTAATATTATATTTATTTAAAACAAACTAAAATATTCTTTTGGTTGAAGAAAATTTAAGCACATAACCTCAAAAAAGATATTTACTCTTCAAAGAAAACAATTCCTTGTCAAAATTAAGTTAAAATCTGTGCAAATGCTTCAAACTAATAAAGAATATCAATAAAGATATAAAATTTTACCATTTTTACTCCTAGATATTAACTTTTGCAACTAAGAACTTGAAAAACGAAATGTCACTCTGATACTCCGGGAAGTAAATCTCAAAATCGCGTTCTAATTCTCAGTCTAGTCAACTGTTTTCCCTTTACAAAATAAATATCTCTAGCCCGTGCTTAGCTGAATCTAGGAAATTCAATTTTCAGGGTGTTATTTTCCTGCTATTACTAGAAATTATAACTATATAACCCCCACTCTTTAAATTTGACTTCCGATCTGTCAATGAGTCAAAAAGTGAGGTTGTCGAGTAAACAAATTATTGTTTAGAAATATTATCAACATAATAGTTGTTTAAGCGAGTTTAAGAAGTGAAAATGTGGATGAAAGCCGTGTGTGTTTTTTTCTTGTTAAGTTTTTTAGTCAAAGAAGGTAAATATTCTGATATTTAAAATCATTTGAATTTAAATATCAAACTTTTCGAGGGCGTGGCTTCGTTATGGGAAATTTTTGGAGTAATTAGATTAAAAAGGGAGTTAATTCAGAAATCAAGAATAAATTTAATGATTTTCAGAACATGAGAGTGTTTTTTGTATTTTTTAAGTTGTTGTTTTATCGAAAATTGTTAAATCTTTCCTTTGTAGGTTAATTACCTGTTGATGCGGAATGAAATTATTTCCTATACTTTTGGTAAATCAACGAATTACTTTAGGAATTGCAAATGTTTTTAAAAATGTTTAGCAAATGAACATGTATTTTAGAATATGAACATTATTTTTGTAGAAATTTAAAAGCATCTTTGGTTATTTTTTGTATAGTTCTTATATACTTCTTATGAGTATAAGAATTTGTTGATAATGAAAAATATTTGTTTTTGCTGCTGATTTTTAATATTTTAGTTAAGTAAATTAATAAGTATTACAATTTAAACAATCCATATGAAAAAATGGTTTTATTTTTTATCAAATTTATGATGATGGAATATTCAAAATATCTTAATTAATTCATGGACTGAAAACAAACAATTTATTTTTACAGGGGAAAGTCTTTACTGCTACAAATGTAACAGTAATCATCCAGGATGTGGACCTGAATTAAGTTGGCTTTACTGGGCTGAATTTTGTCCTGAGCAAGATGATAAATGCGTGAAAATCATCGAAAGAAAAGGAGGTGAAAAATAATTGTTTATTATTTAAACTCCAAAATTTAAAAGCTAATTTAAAGAAATTCTAATTGAAAAAATCCTTTCCTTTCCAGCTGAAACAATAATTACTCGAGAGTGTCTAAGTTCGGTTCGAGCCTTCAGAACTGATATGCCTGCAGATCGATATGAAGGTTGTCGTACAGCTGCCAAAGATGTTAGACTCGGTCACTACGTAAACAACAGTATTCACGAGCTCGACATTCATCGAAATTACTACGACGAAGTGACCTGGTGTTTCTGTTACTTCCGTAACAGATGCAATGGAGCCTCTGGATTATCTATCTCTGGAGTTCTCCTATTAACAATGGCGGTCTTTTGGTATTTCACTACGTGAAAACACAAACATCCTAAAACGCCAGCAACGTTCATGCCCTTCGGTGTAAATAATTGTACAAACGATACATTTTATTGCCATTTTCCATGTTCGATTTTAAATCCAATTGGAAATTCGTGGCTTATCTCAAAATGAAGGCAACACCAAGAGATTTTTACCTCAAAAGCAAAAAGATTGGTCCACAGTAAAAGTCAATTTTATTGTTGAATCTTAATAATCATTTTGCTTTGATTTTTAACAAACAATTTTTACATATAATTTTTGAAAGTGATGTAATTTTGACTTGTAATTATTATTTAACTAAAAGTTTCAATAGTTACATAATTTTAACTTCAATTTCATGGTGTTGCCTTACTGAAAGCCGTCCGTTCAGCTAATAAAAATCCGTCCATTCTAGAAATTTAGGTGATAATTTAATTTTATATTTTTACCTTCGTGTCTTATAAAAATTTGAAAAAGATCTAATTTTTTTATAGAGTTTTAAAAGAATGGGAGTTTATCCGTCCAAAGTAGGAAATATAATTGGAGCTGAGCAATAAGTTTTAACTGAATTAGATTTCTGGAAGTTATAAAAACTATTACAGAAGAAAGATATACATTAATCTAATACTTTTGTGACCCAGCTCCGTTAATAATTTAATTTTATATAATCTTTTCTACTACCACGTTTTTTAAACACACGTATACTAAGTTTTAAAAACTTAAAATTCAGAATATTTTACCCTAAACGAGCCAAGTGCCTTTTGATTGATCTTTATTGTCACACGACTAAGGTAAACTCGGAGTGCGTCTTTTTAGAAAAGTCGCTAATTACAAATCTTTATACAAATTTGCCTTGATCGATTATCGAGAATGATTGTAGCGTAAGACGAAACTGAATAAAAAACAGTAGGACAATACACAATTATTTTCGTTCTCCGCTTTCCATTTTCCAGTTTCCTTAGAAAAGTTTCTCTAGCGTATCACTTTAAGAATTTCTTATTTTCATTTATTTTTATCTCTCATATGTATTCCCGGATTAGCCGCCGTTACTCTGCATTCGGCATCATTTGATTTGAGCTTCGGTTTCGCTAGTCTATTTTATATTTTTCTCCTACGTTTACAATCTACATCGACAGCTCGCTCGGCATTCTCCATTCTCTCTCACATCACAGTCACGCAGTTCGTGTGTCTTTGGGGTCTCGGTTATACTCTTCATGTCCTCAGTCTCGTCTTCCTTAAAAAACCTTAAAAACGCACTCGCCTTCGAAAAATTCTCTCCAAAAAAAAAAAAAACGAAAATAAAGAATCGTCTTAAACTCCACGATTCTTGTAAAAGAAAAAGAATCTGGATTGATTTATATTTTGTACACTGTTTAAGCTTAACTCTCGAGAGAGCATAATTAATTTGAAAATCTCTCTCAAGCTTCAAGCTCGATCACTGATTCGGTAAACGTCCCTTTTACGTATCCCGAAAACGCGTAAAAGTCCGTGGATTTAAATAAATAGGGGAGGGAATTAAGATGCGTCGGGATCTTCCCTCGAGAAAAAACTTGAGCTCACAGCATGCCGAAGCCTTTCGAGTAATTTATCGCTTTCAAAAGCCTGTCTTGTAGTTTTTCTATCGTGCTGTAATCTGGGAGTAACAGCACGTTGAAACAAGTGTGTGCTATCGGTAACCTGAAAGAGAAACCATAAATTACAATTTAAATGAATCGATAATTTATAATTCAAATTGAAATTCTTTTTAGTTAAATCTTAATTACCTATCAGAGTCAGGACCGTGACGAGCAATCACCATTTTTAATCTGGACAGCCCACCGACAGGAACTCGATCACTACCTGTCGTAAATTGAAGAAGCCTTCGTTGACTTTCTGGAGGTAAAGAATGTGCCACTGTCCAAAAGTTTCGAACCGCTTCGCTCTCGACAGTATATCCACCTTCGTATTCTGTCGCTGCCTCAAGTTCAGCAAAATCGAATATTTTACTCCCACACACGAGCTGAAAAAAGAACGCAAATTTAGAAGTGCAATTTGTAAGAGTAAAGAAAAAATTCGGAGCCAACAGTTACCTGTTCAATTTCCTCAGGCCTAAAAAGCAAGGCAAGAGGGCTTTCGTCTGTTACCATTTGAAAACCACGCCTAAAAGCTTTGAATTGCCTTTCGACTGACTTATTCAACAAGAAGTCGGCGTACAGATCAACGAATTCCCTCTTGTTTTCCTGATTAACATAAAGCTCGTCTCCATTTTCCTTTAGCTCGTGAAATAGAACTGAGCCGAAAACATCTCTGTAACGAAAAACAAAAAAAAAATTGTCAGACTGGTGTCTTAACAATGAATTTATCTGGTATTAGTATACTCTAAGGAATCTACTTACTTGTAACCAACCCTGAAAGTCTGCATGAACGTCTCAGGCATATCGTCTGCAGTGTAATTCATTATGTCTGAGAGTGTTCTAAAAAGATTTGGACTCCAATCTTCTAAATCTGCGTAGCTACCTTTCCTTCCCAAGAGTTTTCGATAAACGACCATTGGAAAACGAACATCTAAAATAACGTTGTTGTAGATCGCGAGGCCAAGAACAACTCCGATTAACGTGAATTGAGCGTCGCTTTCGAAAGATGTGGGGTTAAACCACGTAGTTTGTGTGTCTTCCTGAAAAGATGAAAAGTATTTTAAAATTTGGAAATTATTCTAATTTTAGGGCCTTCAAATTTAGAAAAAAACTCCACATTGTAAGCACCTGCATCGTGAACATGCCGTAGTCAGGATTAAAGATTTCTTCCACAACCAACTGGAAGAATTCCTTTGAAACTCCACCTTCGTCAACTCCTTGTTCACCTTCAAATTCCACAACGAGTTGTTTTTTAAGATCCGTGGGATTCTCCATCGCTACCATTTCTAATTCCACCAAAGCGTCGTCTATCAAATGATCTCTTCGAACCTGAAGAAGAATAAATATGCATAAAACAGACATTTTCAAACTTTGAAAGCGCCCAAAATCTGCATACCTTTAATCTAAGATATGGATTCGTAGGCTGACCGACAACAGTTTGAAGAAAACTCATTCGTCGTTCGCTATACATCCTTATTCGATTATCATAATAGAGACCAAGTGTTTTGGTGGCAGGAGTGAGAATAAAAGCAAAGTTCATGAAGCTAAATTTCATTGGCTGGTCGCTTTTGTAATAGGCAAAGTCCTTGTCCATTTCTACAGCGTCACTTAGTGGTTCGTTGTAAAACTCCGTGAAGGGAATAAAAGGTTTACGAGCATCTAGGGAGGAAATTCCGAGTGTTTTTGCCAAAGGATCCTGCAAAAACAATTTTAAATATTTCGTTCATTGATATATCATTTCATTCTTTGTAAAAAGGGTGAATTGAATGTAAATATGAACCTGAATTGTCTGTGAACTCGTTGGCTTTGCGCCAGCTTTGTCAGGACTCGTCGTATCGATGTCTTCATCCCGTGATAATTCAACTGAGTCTAGTTCTCCGCCTAAAATGCTTGCATAGTAAAGTATTTTCATCACTTTCGTAGGTGCCGTTATGGTGTCCGCGTCCTGAACGCAGTAATCACGTGTGAAAGCTCCACCAATAACCTGTTAAAAAACAAATTTTATTCTCTTTATGCTTTCGATTTCGATCGGAAATTTCCAAAGTTTCTTTATTAGTTTCCAAATCACCTTAACAGTTATAAGTTGCTGAAGAGCTTGAAGAAGACATTCAAGTTTTGGTTTGCAATGTCTGGCCCAAATTCGTGCCAGTTTTGCTTGGGCAGAAAGAGGCAAACAACTCGCAGCTTTGCACAACATATGAAGAGCTAGTTCTAAATAATCGCTGGTACCCAAAACCGGGATTTCAAAGACTATTAGAAACACATTTAACAAACTATCAGTACTATCAGAAGGCATTATTCCAAATACCCTTAAGTCTAGTTCTATATTATCGGCCAGTGTGACTAGGGCATGGACCAGGGCTGATTCAAAAGCATCACCTAGAACGATAAAGATTAAATTTAAACTCTAAATTATTTAATCATCTTTTATTAACATAATTTTTTTTAATATACCTGGCAATGACCACAAAGCATTGAAAGCTCTCCGAACAGCAAGAAGATCAACACTTGTATCATCAGGTTGTGGAATCGCAGGTGACGGATCGCTGCTATCTTCTTCCTTGTCCTCTCCTTGAAGAGATCTCACAGCTTCCTTATTTAAATCCCCAGGAGGTCTCAGTAACGAAACCGGTGCTCTATCCAGTAAAGCTGCCAAAGGCGAATCGTTTTTCTCTGTCTTCTGAAAACTCCGACTCAAAGCTTCCGCCGAGGAGAAAACCTCGCCTAAGGTTCTAATTAGGAGAGAATACGACCCCTCCGTTTTGCAAGTCTCTATTATTTCCAAAAGCTTCGCTTCTGTAAGGTACGGTTCCTCCTTCCCTGTTTTTAAAACATTGTACACTCTATATTTTTTATGAATTCACTTTTATTTAGAAGACAATCTGGAATTAAAGAGTCTTCCAAATTAAAAAGCTTCTGTTTGAATACTTTAAAAAATCACATTTAACGGACCGTAAAAAATCCAAAAACTTAAAAGAAAATGCTCCAAGGACATTGGACAAAATTTATTTGATTTATTGGACAATAGGATTCATACATAGGAACAGGAATTTCATGACTTTAACAATACAAATCCGTGAGCGATGAGTCGAACTGAATAAATTTGGAATAATTCAAATTTCAAACAATCGAAGCAGAGTTTATGTATCTTCTTGCATCGATATACCTCAAATAAAGTGCTAATACTAATAATTTAGTAACAAATCGATTCACGCGATGTTTTCCGCACCTTCTGGGATTTCTACATCGATAGGGTCGCCTTCTCGTCTCAGTTTGCTTCCTTTTGGTCTTCCGCATAATATTTTTCTTTATTTTTCCCTTAATATTTCTCCTATATCTTCTTTTCGGTACGTAAATGTCATTAGACTCTAAAATTTGAGCGAAGCTCGAAGCTTCTTGATTCCTCTTAGATTTGGTAGTACGCGCTCGTTTTTTCGATGGGAAATCAATCTCGATACTTTCATCACCGTCCTCGCTAAAAACAGATTTCGATAGAACTTTCCTTTCCAATTTCGACCTTAATACCCGGGGTTTCTTTCTACTAATTATTTTATTGGATTCTTTAGGTGAATTTGTACTTAAAATCGTATGGTTTCTTTCAGATTTTCCGAGAGATTTTCTTTCAGTTTTATGAGAATGTATCGAATTTATTTCAGTTTTGGGTTGAGGATTAATTTGAGCTTCCGTATTTTGATTTGGG
Organism: Synergus magnus; assembly: GCA_032275165.1. Lineage (NCBI taxonomy): Eukaryota > Metazoa > Arthropoda > Insecta > Hymenoptera > Cynipidae > Synergus > Synergus magnus. Next base: position 2,457,117 of record JAUESH010000037.1, read on the forward strand.
TTAATGTTCAGATTAATTTCAAATTGTGGATTTTCCGTTTTGAGCGGAAGACTTGAATCCACGATCTCGACAACGATCTGCATTTTTCCTGAGTTCGACTTATCGTCACCGGAGGCATTTTTGTTGAAAGGTTTGGGTGTGGATAGATTTTCGGTGGAATTTGGATTTTGGTGATTATTCTGCAAAACTTCGTCTGAGACAGAAGTTTGTGTACCTTCGACGGAACTGGTGGGATTCACGTTCTTCACTGGGAGACTTTTTGCCAGGGAAGCTGGGCCTGGTTCAAGGGTCGTCCTAGCGACTTTGCTTGGTTGTGTGCTATCGCAGAGCCTCGCTTCTTGAGAAAAGAGCTGAATCGCCTGGGCCGCAGCTTGATTAGGTGTGAGGTTTGTGACCTGAGAGCAAACCAATTTATTATATTAGTTTATTAAAAATGAAAGCTAGGCTAAATCTACTGCACATATGCAGAAGTTTTTTGCGCAGCCAAACAGAAATCTATGGCGCATGTACCTGCGCTGTTAAGTTGTCTGTTACTTCTGGATTGTTTTTAATTTTAAGCTGATTCCAAATAAATGTTTTCCAAGTTCTTCATATTTAATTTATTTTATACCTTTCCACTAGAAGCGCAGTTTTGATTATCACACATGGGATTTCCGCAACCGTCTGTGAGTTGATAAAAATATCGCTCAATTAGTTTTTTTGCAGCAGCTCGCTTCATATCGCTACAAGGGCTCTCGGCTCCAACCCTAAAAATGATTTACTATTAGTGATAATAGTTAGTCTATTTAAATATGAGAAATACAATCTTTATATAATCCTAGACGTTTTAATTAAAATTAATTAAATTAATTATCAGAACATCAAGCATAAATATAAAATTTAAATTTGAACAAATTGTTCATCGGAAACCAATAAAATATCTTGCATTTCCCTTGTCGAAATAACTACATTCAAGTTTAATAATAAACCGCAATAAGCTACAAAAAAGACAGACTACAAAGGCTTTCCAAAACCTCAACCAAAAAGATCATCTTCAAGGTCACAAAGCTCACGAATGACTATGCACATTCTCCATGTAATTTCTTTCCCTTCAGTCTATTTCAAATTCATTATTAACAAAATACAAAACTCAAATAATCTCAAAATCGGAACTTTTAACTTCTGTGGGTATTCTCAACGAAAATTATTCTTCTCTACTATAAATAGCACGAAAAGACGTAGTAAAATCAAGGAAATCACGCGACGTAAACAAACTTAATTTGACATCCAAGATCGAAACGTGACACGCGCGGGAATTAAAAGAATTGAAAAATAAGCATAATCAGCTGTTTAAGCCATGTTCCTTCAAAATTATTTTTAAATAAAAAGCAGTCCAATAGTCTAAATATTTTTAAAATTACTCAGAGCAACAAATAAAATATGAACCTGGAAGCGAGGTCTTCTCCAGGGTCCTCTTGGCCCTTAGTGCTCATAGAATACAAATCGTTGAAATTTTGTCACCCTTTCCTGGCGACTAAAAATCTTAATTCTCTGATGACGATTTTTTTTCACACTACAACGGCACACTATACGTCGAACTCTGACTTTCGAACTTAACCAACAATTTTTTTTTTCAAGTTGAATTCTTATTTTTCCGAAAAACGTCAGTTTTATCGAGAAACATGCAGAACTTTTCAATTTTTTTGGGGATTTTTGAGTATTTCGTGATACTATGTTTTTGAGATGGAAAGACTATGGTTGGATGAGCGATGAAAATTTTCTTGGTTGAAGATTATTGTATCCCAGAAGGTCGGAAAACACTTCGCCGATCGATTCGTTCAATAGTTGAGTCCTGGATTTATGCGGATCATTGGTATGAAAGGACGATTTTTTTCATCTGGTGAAACACTTCTGACACTTTTTTATTACTATTTTCCTCCTGCTGTCGTTGTCTCGTCGTCTACTGTTTCCTTCTTTTCTTTCTTCCTTCTTCCTCTCTCGGCTCTCTCTCGCTCGGGAATGGAGGGAACTTCTATATGCGCATGCGCGGAAATCAGATTAGGTTAGGTAGTCATATGCCACTTTGCTGCAAGTTTAAACTTGTTTTGGAATACTATTTACTGTTTTTTTTAGTAAAACTATGCTATTTGTGAATGTGTTGAAGACAAATTTTGAATTGTTACACCAAATTCTTAAAACTACCGCAACGAAGGCACTGTGTGCATAGTTTGAATTTTCCCGCTGCCATCTTTGAAACATTGCAATGTTTCACGAGACCCTGAAAATTTCATGAAACCATGAAACTTTTCATTAAGTTTCATGAAATTTTTGAACCCTACACTTTAGGTTATGTTTTGATCGTGATGTAATTTGTTATGTTTTCAGAAAAGCTACTGTTATTATTTAAATTTATAAAAACTCGAAAAAGAAGAATTTAGAAAATTGTTCCCTAAGTGTTGAATAAAATCGTAAGTAATTTAAATTAAGTAAATAAGACAGTATAAGTAAAAACTGTATCAAAAATCGAAGCAGTACTAGCAGTCTAGATATTTCTGATTTCTCTGTTTAATAAAAAATATATCAGTTGCTGAATGTTTGGGAATCACAAGTATAATGCATTTTTTTAAATATAATATTTTCATTGACAGATTATTTCGATTCAAAGGGATTCAAATGAAAATATTTTTCTCTTATGAAAGTGAAAACAAAAATATAATTCTAACTTGAGATTTAAAATAACTTTTAAAAGCCATATTATTTATAATAAAAAGGTTCAAAGTACATTTTTATTTTTATTTGACAGCAGCACGGTGTCGAATGTTAAGGAAAAGAAAATGCCTCCAGGGCGCAGATATCCTGGTGGTCGTAATGGACCCGGAGGTCGAATGCAATTCAGTCCATCGAATATTGGAAGTGCCAATTCCTCATCAGGAATTGGCAATGGAGCAGACGATAAAAAGTCCAGCGATTCAATTTCAGGGCGTTTATTAGCCCCAAAACATGTACCAATTCCAACCATTCCTGTAGATGGACTGTTGATGTTTGAAGCTCTTTCTCTTGGAACGTCAATTATTGCTGCATGCTTGCAACTTCTCCACTTGTACAGAACTATTTGGTGGCTACCACAGTCATACAATGACTATAGTATGGTGCGTTACTTTTAAATTTTTATCTTCTTTTTTATTTAAGATGAAGTCTTCATTTGAAAATATATTTTTTTGTAGAATTTCTACTTGATCGATCCTCATTTACTGATATTTATCGGTACAATGGTAGCCCGACGATTTATTTACGCCCTCTTGCAAAAAATGATGGATTCGATAGCTCCTGCTCGTTGGCTACCTACGGTTCAAAAAATTATGAGGTAAAGATCTGGAAATCTAGACTAAAAAAAGCACTATTAAGTATTGAAAAAAATAATCTGAAATAACGTGAAATCATTTTCCTTAGGGTAATTCTTCTTATAATCATGATCGGGATACTTGGTTGGTGCCTCTACTACATGAGCGAGAAACATAATATCATGAAAGTCTTTTATCTTTGCTATCCGTGAGTATCGCGCCGTATTTAACAGAACACAATTATTAATACCATCATTTTTTTCTTTGCGTATTAAAATTTATATCACTTACTTTCAGAAGTATTTCTGTCTATTTCCTGATGTTCGGAGTGAGCATTGGACCCTTTTTCGACATATCTACTACGCCTTTGTACGTTAAAGATGATCGCAAAACAAAATACTTACTGGGTAAAGATTTTTTTTTAATTATTCTTTAACTTTTTCTGATTTTTAGGTATTATTCATTTTTTTGTGTCATAAATTACAGATAGGCCGTTGCACAATTGCTCATTAAGTGCACCAGCTATCAGGGCGGAGGTATCGAGTTTGAGATTAGACTTTAATCGAAGGTTGAAACGAGCTCTTTTTGCATCTTCTGGTAGTGCCTATCTTTGTGGAATAGCACCAATTATATTTGCTCCTCAGCATTTAAATTTCAACGTCACGTGGGTGACGCAACATATAGTTTTGTTTTGGCTTGGAAGGCTGAGTGCACATTTTGCGCAGGCTTATCCTGTGAGGTAAGATCCAATTTTGAAATACCCTATATATAATATATATATATATTAAGAGAAAAGGAATACACAAGGAAATTTTTTTTTTTTCTGATCGTTTTATTCTTTTGATCGTTAGGTACTGCGACGTTCTACACAAGGCTGCCCTCCACCTAGGACGGTGGTACAAGGTTGAAGGTCGTAACAATCATTTGCCAGCACAGACATGGAACGATTCTGTTCTGTGGCCACATGGATCGCTAGTTAAGCACAACAAAGAGCTGTACCGTTCGGAAGGTCTTTGCACAGCCGCCGAGCCAGGAAACTCGAGCCACTATCGTTTCCACGTAAGCAAATATATACTGTTCTATGTTCTTATTTTATCTTAAGTAAACATGGATCTCGGATCTAGCAGACGTTCATGTGACAAGGATTTTGATTGCATAATCGCCCTCAGAAAAAATCTCTTTGGAAAACTCTACTCAGTTCTTTAGAAGTTGAAAGCTAATTGAAGAATTTTCCTAAGACATTTTCGCCAGGCGTTTAGATTTAGAATATCTAGTACAATATTTCTACGAAAATTTCCCGTAAGCAATCTAGTTTTAGATTCAAGAAAGTCTTGCTTCATATGCAGTAAAATATTACAAATTTTGTGTCTACCCAAGTTCTACCAAAAATCAGTTTAGCCTTTTTTTATTTACAGGCCAGCAGTCAGTGCAGTTTACGATTATTATAAATTTTAGACCCTGTAACTTGTAGCTCGATCACTTGAATTTGGGACAGAACTTGTAAACACTTTAGCAAAATGAGTGATTTAGATTCTTTTAGTGACGGAGGTTTTTCATCTCCGAAAATAGCTGAATAAAAAATTCAAGAAATAAAGAGCAATTTTGATAGAAATGACGAAACATCCGTCACTAATTTTTTTCTGCACGGAACATTACTTTTTTACTTTCCATTCGAGATTGTTGGCACGGGGCGAAGTTGATCACTTTTCTTTTTTATTTACAGGCACTATTCAGCAATCCGACTATGCTGCTTTGTTCACTGTTAGGTCTTCAGATATCGCTTGTGGCTTTTCAACTGATGATACTGCTACACACAATAGAATGGTATCAAGTTTTATCGATGACTTTGCTTACAGTGACGAATTATTATACGTTGTTCAAGCTTGCCAGAGACTATCTAGTTTGTTGGAAAGTGTACCGTGCAGAGCAGATTGTTCAAGAAAAGGCGCAAACTGCTCTGAGTAATGCCACTCAGCAATAACTTATCTAAATACTACTACCCGTTTTCAAGTACCAGCCAAAAGTCTGGTAACCCGCGGAAAATTTAAATGTTTGCTTATTAATAAGGCTTCTTTACAAATGGCTCAAGATTCAAAATTTTCCCAGCCAAATTTAATATATTCCTTCCGCAAAAAATTAATTTTTCCTCGTTAGAGACTTGACCGGTGGTTTATTTGTGTAAGGTCGTTTTGTACAACCACGTAATTTCGAGTACTTTTTTTTCTTTTGTAATAGGAAAAAAAAACCATCGCCGTATACCAAAAATAGCTGTGGACAAAGATGTAAATATGTGATTCAGCGATGTGTGATTTAGTGTATCTTACTACCGATACGTAATAAGTGAAAAACGAAGTTCCTCATTTTTTAGCTTCTATGTTGTCACAGGCTAACTTTATAAAAATGCAGTCGGCCGTCGATAATTTTCTTTTTGTTTTAAGCGACGTATCTCGAATTGTTACTCTTATCTTTTTGATTGATTTTTCATTTTTGAACAGGTTGGTTTTTGATTTCCAAAGAGGTCTTCGTTTATAAAACTTATAGTTTCTTGGTGATTCTACATTTAATGTTCACATGCGAAGCAAATAATGCAGTTCTCTCATCACGTAACTTATATTTATGTTTCTTCGGTGTTACATCCGAGCCAACTGGTTTTGAAAATACAGTTGACTTTTTGACAGTGTATGTTTCTATTTTTCTTAATATCTTATTAAATAACGCCTTCGTTTCTACAGTTTCCGATTTTTTTTTCTTCTACAGAGTATTTTCTACAATTCTACAGATCCCAGTCGCGAATGCAGTTCCAGTACATTCCACACACAGACTCCTAAGACATCAATTCCTGCAGCTTTCGCTGCGAACTCCAAGTAGACGATCTACGCGTAGAAAACAAAGCTATCGCGCTAATTAATCTTTCTTAGAAAAATCGGCCTGGTTATCCGATCGTGTAAGTTTTTGGCAGCATGAAAAAGCGAAGTGTGACCGTTGAATTCTCCTTAAGAGAAAAATGGATCGAACTATTCTCTGCCAACGTTTCTTCTATTCCTTTTCGAACGTCGGACGTCGCGAAAGAGGAAGCGAATTGGGAGCATTCCTTTACAAAGTGTAGCCTCTGAGAAGGCGAAAATATTTTCGATTAAGAAGCTGCCGGGTCTTTCCTGCCAGAGAAAGAGACAATGGAACGAATTCCTTTAACTGAGGTCTGAAAAAAAAAGGATTCAAATGCAATAGAAGGATAAAACGAATCGATAAATGAGGATAAAAGTCTGTAGAAGAAATTTTTCCGCTTTAAAGAAAAGTCTGATTATTTACCAGATTTACCTTCTTTTTCGATCCATTGATATAGTCCTTGTACATTTCCGATCGCAGGTACCTCGAGTAAGAATCACTTTTCATCAAATGATATACGTGTGCCTGGAAATAAGAATTCAATATAGAAAAATAGTTAATTATATTTCGCTTTTAATTTGTTTTTTTAGTTTATTTTTAACAAGGAGGTACTAACTGCTGCAATATCGAAAGACCAGCGATCCGGTTTTTCTACGTTCTTTCTTGTACTTTCTAAAGATCGAGAATCGACGTTAATTGGACAGCTTGCTTCCGGACCCAGGTACTCGTTCCAAATTTCTTCGACCCTTGCTTCGACAATTCGCTGTGGTAACGTTTTTAATTCCTGAACGGATTCCCAGAATCTATGATGGAACATATTTTTATAATTTCTTGTATAAAACCTTTGATTTATGAAATTTTTGAAACTACAAACATATTTAGATTCAAAATAAATTTTCTACATTTAAACAACTTTTTAGATTTAAAAGTTTTCTCAAACTTTGATATGAATTTGAAAATCTCAAGTGTTAGTGATTTTTAAGTTTACATATTTTTTAAATTGACAACTACAAACACAATTGGAAATTTTTACTTTTTAATTTCGAACATTTAAAATAGTTTAGTTTGAAATTGTAATAAAAATATATCTTTTTTTATATTTTGCAGAATATAATGAGATATTTACTTGAGATTCTCTCCACTGAATTCTTTATCCAAGAATCGTTCGAATTGTTCCCTGCCGACAGGATCTTGAAGCAGTTCGTTAAGTCCAAAAGCCCATCTTCTGACTCTCCTCACTGGCAGGTCTCTATTTATTTTTTAAATTAAAAACATAATTTCAAAACCAAGTTATTCCAAGATTCTTTAGGTAGTGAAATAATTTTCCGATAAAAAATTATATGTACCCGATTTTGTCTTGTTCCCACATTTCCAAGGTATCCGAGACCCAAGGGTTTGTCAGTTCTGGTTGCGTGAAAAACGGATCGTACTCTGCGTATTGTTCGAAGTAGCCTATAAGCCTGAAACGTGTATTATTCTACTTGAAACAATAGCTCAATGCTGTTGAATAAAGTCAGGAAATTGAAAAGCAATCGAGGAAATAGTATTGGAACACCTATTAATATTCGTTCCGAATTATTGATTGAAAATTTAATTAGAATCGGGTACTTGAAGAGCAATCGGAAAACAATATTGTCCTCGATAGGCAATAAATACAATTGCTTTATTCAGAGTATTAAGCCTACGTAGCTATTTATTTGAATTCTTTTTATTTGGGAAGGATTTGTAATTGAAATTGAAGAAATTGTCCAAATTTTAGTCTGAAATTACTTATCTGATTTTGAACGTTTTAAACTAAAAAGTGAAGAAAGTATTGTTTCCAGTATTTTATAATTCAGAAATGTTTGAAAATAATTTTTCTAAATAATAATTATGTACTCTCTTAAACAATTTGAATCTCTTTGAATCATTTGCAAAAATAATCCATTTTATTTGAAAAGTCCTAGAATTTTAAAATTAAAATTGACAGCAAGCCTACAGTAGAATCGTTGAAGACGTGTTAAGATAATTGTTACATCATGTCCCTGAATATAATTAGGGGAGCTCAAAGGTCAGTGTGATGGACAAACGATTCATTTCTCGACTATCATAATTATTTTCAGCTAGAAGATTGAAATTAAAATTTAAAACTACTTTTCTTTAATTTTTATATACATTTACTCACGCATCTGCAACCTTTGAAATTTTGATAATTCGACGATCAAGTCTTTGTTTCAGGATATCCACATCCCTTTGTAGTGATTCAGCTGACTGCTTCAACATAGAATTTGTACGAGGAGGAGAAATTCTTCCACCTGCTACTCCCAGCTGCAAGTGCTTGCTTGCTTTAACAATAGGTTTGTGGTTACGACATGCCTTCTTTATGTCAAGTTCTGTTGTATTGACACAACCAGGCTGAAATTATTAGGAAAAAATTTATTAATTTAGGTTTAATTCAATTTAATTGAATTTAATCAAGGTTTATTGATTAAAATAAGATTTAGAATTAGATACTTGTAAGAACTTATTCTAAGTTAATTGTAAATTTATTTACAGATTTTGAATTTTTCATTTTAATTAATAATTTACCATTGGTCGATGAACATCCCAGAAAGCTCTTTCCTGACTATCGAGCACTTTTCTCTCCAACTTGTCTCTCTTCTTGTCCACTTTGCTCTGGGCTTCAGCCTGCATGGCGATAAACTCCCACTTCCTGGAAAACATTTTTTGCAGCCTTGCTAGGTTCTCAGCCTCGTAGTCCGCCAATTCTAATCGAGTTTTGTTCTGCATTGTTCGTTTACACAAATATACAGCTGGAAAAATAGAATCAAAATTTTTAATTTTTAATTTTTAATTTAATCAATGAACTTTGAATAATTACAATATATTTTACACGAAATTTGAATTCTTAAAAAAAATAGTTCTTTAATTTCTCGTTTTTGGAAAGTTTGAGACAAAAAATGCTGACTTTTCCAAAATTGCCATTGTTATTGTTATTTTGTATAATATTTAAAGTTAAATTTACCGTAATCTGTATTTTCAGGTTCCCAGCAATTCGAGGGCCAGAAATAAGGAGTTTGGAACCTATAAAAGGTGTTGTCATTCTTTACCGTCAAATAGTGGTCGTCTATGGGGAAGAAGTATCCATGGGAAGCCATGAGATGTGCGACGTGGAGAGCCTCTGTAAGAAATTCTGACATACCAGTGGTGTGCAAAGTTATTTACGTAAGTGATGCACAATCCAATTGAAGCCAATTCTTTCCATTAGTGACATTTCTCTTGAAATACAAAATTTATCTAATTTGTCTTTCAAGTAAGAATTTGAATTTAGATATTAAAATAGAGTTTGAATTTTAAATAACTTCTTTTGAATACCACTTTTAAACTCACTTTATTTAAAGTTAGAAATGATTCAGTAATTCATACCTTGATCGTCGATGTCCATATTCTTTATCATCCACGCTATCAAATCGGTTCCTGTATTGTGAAAAATAATAAAATCATTCTGGATCTCAAAATTGCATTTTCAAAAAAAAAAAAAAAAATAGGGGAGAATTAATATGGAGAATTATTTGATAACAATTAATTAAGAGAAATTTTCGAAAATACCTGTAAAAACGGAGGGGATTTTACTGATAAAACTTTTAACTGTTTTGACTGGAACACCGTTTGTTTCTTCCATCATTTTTTCCACGATCGACTCCATCTAGATAATCATAATTAGACTTTATTGTAATTCCACCTTACGTTAGGAAATTGATATAACTATTAATATTTAGGAAAAAAATTCAATAAAAATACTCTCACCAATTCTAGGAAAAAGTATTCTAAAAATCTAAATATTATTTTTTGAAATACATGAATCGATCCAAACTTGTTGAGGGCAGTGTAGTATTAAATTTATTATTAATTTTTTAATTTGAACCTTTTTGTAGACGAGATAATTGGGAGTATCTTCAGCACAAGTAATGGCTGCATATCCGGAAGCGTATTGGGGAGGATCACGTGCAATTTCCGTTTCACGGGTACTTTGCTCATTTTCAGAAGACCTTGTTCCATGTTGTTCCGAACTGCTTTCTACTCCGTTGCTCTCTGCCGGCTTTCGCCTGCGGCAGGTAGACTTCTCGGTGCTCATGGTTACCATATCCGCGCTAAGGATGGCGCATCATCGCCCACCTGAAAGAACAGAAACGAAAATTGATTCTTACCATACTAGAACCGATAAATTCCTATTTTTAGAAGGATATTCTAATCGAGATTTCAGTGACTAGTTCAAGTACAACTTCTAACAAGTTAAGTTCTAATTTCTTTACCATTGGTACTTTTTAAATAGATTCAACTTCAAATTATGATTTTAGTTTATAACTTAAAATATATACTGTGCTAAAACCCCAGCGTCTACTGCTGCATTTATTTGGTGTAAAAGCTTTCAACTTTGATTATACTCCTGTGATTGCTTTCGAAATTAAAATCTTCATATTTTATTTCATTTAAAATTGAATGCTCGCTACTCTCATCGCTTTTGAATTCAAATAGCCTCTAAAATATACACAGCTCATTTCCGTAATATTTGAATTATTGATACAGTTTAGTTGGACTTTCACTTTACAGCTTTCTGAGAATCTATAAGTAAACCTTGGTATATGAATCTAGATTATCATATAGATGCTTTAGTTCAAATCTGATGAAAGTCGATTGGCAAATATATAATCTATATAATCTATAGGTCCATCAAAGCTTTATAATAGATTATACTCATCTAGAATTTATAAATGAATATTCTACCATTTATAAAATATTTTAATTATAAATCTGAATGATCCTCCACCCTTCTAGAATAACTAATTCATTTTAGGCAACTTTATTCTTTATATAAAGCAGTTTTACATGCTTGAAGTTGTGAACATTCACAGAAAAGGATATTTAATTTCATTATTATATCAAATCACTATAAAACAATTTTTTAATTTACACTCGATTCCAGAATAAACATTTCACTCATTTGAATAAAGTATGGGAAATTCACAGGGCTTTCTTTTAGTGTTTTGAAGTCAAAACTGTACAATATCAAATCGGAAACGTTAACAAAAGGAGTAATTTCAAATTTAATGTTAAATATATTTTTCTATTCATTTCTAATTTCTATCTTTTTTGTTCCAGCAGTCTCCGAAAGAAAACTAAACTTGGCAGTTCTTCTCTTCGTGAGAACCTTTGTAAAACTTCGCAAACATAGAAAAATATACTCCATCAACTTCTCAAGTTTCCAAACATCGAAACAAGAGAAGAAAAGTTCCCCTTCGAAAAAACGCATTGACCGACTGAGGAAAAAACTTGAGATTTTTGATTCTTGACATGCGGGAGTTATGAAAAGTTGTGACCTTGTGGTACTGCATCAGGTGGTAAGGTCCTAATACCTGGCTACCTTAAGAATGGTAGGAGTTCATGGCCAGGTATTGGGACTTTTATCTTAGGTTCGAGATACGAAATCCTTTAGTTTAGTAGAAAAGAGCAGAAGTTGGAATTTCATGTCGAGAGTATGGGTAGGTCAATAGGTAGGAGGGCTTGAAAGTCTAGATATATGTATAGAAACATCGTTGTAGGCCGGTAATCAATACTGTTTGCCTTGTCTTTCTGGTCATCTCGGTCTGTATCTCGTCATTTTTCAATTAAACTTTTAGAAATTAACTCATTTCGATATGGAATTATGACGTCAATTTCATTTAGGTGCTACTCTCACCATTAACACTCGCTGAAATTCGTTTCGCATCCAATTTGCACGGATCAGGATTCCCCGTTCACAATAGCCCACGTGATTGCTTATTCGCTAACTGTTGATCCGATTTTCATTTCCCTGAAGTCAATTTAAATTCCTTCTCTGTAATTAACTCCCGGGTGCAAAAACAGAAAAGCCGATCTTTCGGATTTAAGGATTAACAACCGGAAAATTTGCACATTTCCAAAATAGCATGTTCTTTCAGCCTCTCCACTTTTCGGGAATTGTCCTTGATTTGGAATCTTTCCCGAGAATAGCACTTAGATTTTGTAAAAATTATATTGTTAAAATTTGAACGAGAAATTCTACAATTAGGATCTATTCAATTTTGGAAAGCTTAAATGACAAATGATTTAATTTTGAGGATAAACGATATTCTGTTATCACTGTAATAAATCAATATAGATTTTATTTCCACATCGATACGTAACATATTACAAACAGTCACTATTACACCCTATACTTCTGGATTAAAGAGGATAGATTTCTTTATCTTTATTACCGTATAAAAGAGGACGAAATAAAAATAAATGGAATTGTTTGAAAAAAAAATTACATACAGACATTCATTTTTCTACGTTAAATTTTCAATTCAAAGTTGATGGAAAGCATTTACTTCAGAGTAACTTGATGTCTTTTGAAATGAAAGAGAATTTGAGAGTTTTTCTTTCAAGTAGATTAAAAGACGTTTAGAGATGACAGCAGTCTGATTTAAATCGTTTTTACTTGAATTGAAAACAAATTGGAAAGCTTCCAATTTGAAAAAAAGATTCGAAATTAAATGCCCTTAAATTGAAAGCTATTATTTAAAGATCATCAAACTGAAAGAGGCTAGAGAATATGTATTTGCTGAAAATAATCATTCTATTTAATCTCACTCTCAGAGGAAAATGTTTTACGACCCTCTTGGAATGAGTCTAATTTCTTCACAGTAATCTTTATTGCGCAAAGAAGTTGTAAAATTTTGTGATTCTCTGCAAGAATATCTGATTAATTTTCTGTGCAAAATGAGGTATTTTTTCAGTAAGTCAATATTTATAAAATAATTTTAAAAAGATTCTGGAGAGATTTTTCATTTAAAATTTTCAAACTCTATTTGGCAAGGGTGCTTTAAATGTTTGACGTTTCCTTCCCTCGGTTAATTAATTTTGTGTGAACCCCTTGACAACCGTGCCCGAGTTACCTCAACCGCTGTGGTGCACCAATATGACCATCACAGCTGAACTACCTCAAGTTCAATCAGCTTTACTGAAGTATTTTAAAAAACAATTTCACATTTTTAGTAATTGAATCTTACAGATTATTGATTTACCAATAGTTCACTGTAATAACTTGCTAAAAGCTGTGGAATATTTTTTTCCAAGTTTTATAAAAGGATTTCAAGTTCCTTAACTTTTCATCTTCTACACTTCCAACTTTGGAATTAAGAAGCAAAATAAAAGTTGCTACTAAATGTCTAAAAGCTTTCAATTTTGAAATTTAAAATTTAAATTTTAAGACAATAGTCTGATTAATGCTTGGAATTAATTGAAGCCTGAAATTTCAAAAATAAAAAATTAATGAAATACATTTTTTTGAAAAAGTGATGAAATAAAATATTTTTCAGAGATTGAAGGTGGACTAGAAATGGAAAAACCGAGGCCATTTTCGACGGATGATTCTTTCTATGTCAATTGGAAACAGTGACTGCGCTTCAGTGAGAAAAGGCATGTAACAGGTGTAAACAAATGAGGTAGAACAACGTTACCTGTCGCAACGAGAAGTACACTTGTCTTATCTTCAGCACGAAATCATGAATACTTAAATTCTAAAAATAGCTGCATGCACAAGTTAGCATTATTATTAATATACATCCTCCGAGGCGGATTAGCTTTTAATCCTAGAATCCTTAAGAAACAATTAAAAAATCGAATAAATTAAAATTTTCAGTAACAAACAAATAATTGAAATTAAAATTAATGTTTAAAAAAATTAAAGCTGAAAAATTGTATTTAGTGAGAATTTTTATGCTCTCTGAATGCTCTTAAATTAAGAAATATTTGCATTTGAATACCTTTTATTTAAAAAACTTACAGGTGTTTTTAAAATTAAAAGGTACCACATATATTTGCTGTGAATTTTCAAACATTAGACGATTTAAATTGGAAGGTTTTCAAGCGCCAGCTTTTTGAATTAAGTGAGTCATTAAATTGAATTAAATTGAAATTACGCACATGCAGAAGTTTATAATAAAATTTTTAATTGGAACAAACGAAACTTACAGGTTTTTTTTTTAATGTAATGAAACATGACTCATGAGAGTCTTTAATTTAAAATAATTTTCAATTTACTCTAATAATCCCGTTTTCATTTAATTAACATATAATTAATTCTGCCTGAGGTCTCAAAGGCGAGAGATATTTTTTTAAAATTTTAAATGTACAGTTAAAAGGATGAATAAATTATACATAATTGAATTTTAATATTCAGAAACGAAAGAAAATGTTTAAATAATAATAATTTAAATGCATGTTTATCTTAACATTTTGCCCGAATAAAGTATAATTTCTCTTTGTTGATAAAATTAGAAAGCATTTGTAAATAAAGGAGAGATTAGGAAATCTGTTTTAATGGTGGTTAAAGATGCCGGAATATGATGGATCAACAAGTGGTTGGAAATACTTAAATATTGATTTAGAATTATTTACGAATATACAGGAAACCACTTTTTGAATATTCGAGTTCAATTAATTGCAAGTGATGAATTAATCGTGGGCTATATCTGCAACTGATAAGGCAAATAAAGTGTTCTTTTATCTTTACATATAAAGTAACTTACAGTTTTATGTAATCGAAACATGCGAGAAAATTGTAATACAAGTTTTAAAGCTAATTAGAGAAGGATGAATAAAAATGTTCCCCTTTTTATAACTTACCTACCGGATAATTAAAGGTCATTGAGTTTAATTATTATTTGTAATGAATTACATTACATTTCAAATATTGTACTTAAAAGAAAATATTTCAAAATATTCAAAACATTGGATAGATAGACCTTCGATTTGAAAAGCTTATATTTTTTAGAAGAATTTAAACTAGAACTTGAAGATGATTGAAACTTCACTTATTGGCGGGAATAATTTTTTTCTTCGTTCTGATATTATTCTTGTGATTTTGCTGAACTGAGACTCGGAAATAATAAAAAAATTAATATTTCAAAAAATAATCCTGTTTTCGTGTAAAAGAGCTGAGAAAATATTAAAAACATAATAGAATTTACAATATTTCTTTAATTTTCTTGTTTCATCGTGAAGGTAGCTATTATCAAATGAAATTGATTAAAATAACACAATAGAATCCTACATTGTGCTAAACCAAATTTTCCCTTGACAGTCTAATTTGTGTGTCAGGCGACCTGGAAAAAGTGAGACGTCCCAGGGACGTCTGTGCACGATGTGTGCATATATCACATTAAACCCTGCGTGTTACCATAAAGTCCTTTACCAGCTTCGAATTATAATTCTAAGTCACGCAAAACCAATTTAATTCTCACACATGATACAAAAATACATTTTAAAAAATCAGAATCATATTATTAAAATGTAAACCCATATCAAAACTTAAAAAAAAACATCACGAGTGAAGAAAATTTTTGTACCTTCTAACAGAAGAATTGATTTCACTATGAAAAATTAATTCAAGTTTTAAAATCTTTATAATATATTAAATTCTACAATGTTCACTAATAACACATTTTTTTATAGAAGCTGGATTCTTCGCACAACTTTGGATTCAATCATTTGAAAAATCTACCAAAAGGAGGTACTTTCTTTAATGATTTTGGAAGGGTCACTAAAAAATTTAATTAGAATTCACTGCCATTTTTCCAATTTTTCCTCAGTGAATTAGATCTGGAAATTGAAAATGGTAAAATTGCAAAATTCCCACTCACTTTTTCGTTTTGAATTCACCGGATCATCGCGTTGAGGGTAAGTTATAAGCTCGAAATTTCAACCCTCAATTTTTCAGGGGCGGTACGTCCTTTGACGTCCTGAGAGAATTAAGAACCAAGGAAAAAATCGGAGCTGAGGCGCCTAACAAGATTCACCATGGACGCAAAGAACGCGACTGCGTGCTTTTCGTGCTTTCTTACCCGCCCGGTGAAAGCAATATAGACTGCTGTGCAGGCTCGAGGGTGAAAAACAGTGACGGAATTATTTAGGGGTGCAAACTCTACAATATTAAAAAAAAGAAAGATTTATTTTCAATAAAATCTAGGTCGTCAAGTCAATAAATAAATAAAAACCGAGAAACTAATCAGAAGGGTTGGTCAAATTAAACTGAATTAAATAATTTTTTTTTTTTAATAGAAAAAAAAGGGTTTAAGATTTTAATAAAATTTTGAGGAAAGATTATTATAAAATACGGAATAAGTAAACAAATTTAGAAATTATTTGCTGTATAGTATTCTCAAGTGGAACGTAGTGTATTATTATATTCTAAGAGGTCATCGATTTATCTGTTTTAGTCCATTCTAATATTTAAGAGACAATCAGACTGGCATATACCATTTCCCTAGTTGTAAAATATTCATTTCATAAAACGTGATATAACATGTTCCACAAATGCCGTGACATTTATCAAAAATGCGAAGAGAAAATTAGAACTTTGTAATTCTTTTCAATTCACGGTCGTAAGATTAAATTGAATCTGTTTAATTAATCCTGAAAGTTGAAATATAATTAAATAATAATATAATAATAATAATAATAATAATAATATAATAATAAAAATAATTTTTCAAAATAAGATTCATTTTTAAAATTTTATGCATTTTTTTAATTAATCACAATATCAAATGGAATAAATTCTATGTTTATTATTAGCTGATTTGAGTTGCTCTTATTGGTTCCAAATAGTATTTCAGTGTAGCGCCCTGTTGCGTACCTGTTGCGCTTATCTTGTTACTTTCCTGGCAGTGAGACCAGATGGAATGAAAGGAATGAAAAAAGCCGGATGCGAAGAGCGCAGGATCGTTTCCTCCAGTTTCAATGCATAGATGTTTTAAGATGTCACAGAAGACCTACTGTTCTGGTCCCAGTTCAACTCTACAAAATTCTTCTGCTTTTCAGTCCCTCACCTGCAAAAAATAATTTTTTCTTTAATTACAGAAATTAATTCTAAAGTCACCCCAACATTGCTACTCATGATTAATTTTATCTAAATTTAGATTACGTTTTTGCAATTGAAAAATGCAGGACGACTTTAATTAAACCGTAGGACTGGAATAGATTTTTTCTCAACTGCAAAACTTTTCTATTTGAAGATTTTTCACTTTGCAACTTTAATTATCTTCAAAGAATCTAAATTCCTTTCACTCGAATTCTTTGAGCTTTTTATTAAATTTCTATTTAAAGGCTTTTAAATTGGAAAAACAGAAATTTCCCATAAAATAAAGTATTTTTTAATTTTTAAAGTTTTTTTTTAAATTTAATTCTTCCAAATTTCTCAGTCTGTCAGTTCTTGAACATTTTTTCCCATTTTTGAAATAAAAATCTTTTACCACAAATTACATTGTAATATCTTTCATGAAATGCAGAGAATCTCGACTTTTCCGATTGTGCTTCCTGGCGGAGATTAGGAAGACAGTATTTGTCATTTCCCCAACGAACTATTAATCCATTACTAACTGCTACAGTTAAACTGTTCTTGAGCTCCTGTTTAAGATTTTCCTCAGTTTTATTTATCGTAGGATAATAAGATTGCAGATGTTTTAAAATTAAAGAAGCTGGTACATAAAGTCTTTTCATTTGCAATTCTTCCACAATATCTCTAATCATCTCTGGTGTGATTGATATTCCTCCTGCTCTGATTGGTTCTAATAATTGAATTACAAAAATACTCAGATCATTCTGATTTTAAAACTCTAACAAAAAATCTAATTATGTTAATCAAATAAAAATCCAAAGTTACTGGACATGTTGCTGTGAAAATTTCTCTTTAGTTTGCCAACATCTTGAAAATATTGTGAATCTGTTATTTTTTCTTAGAATTTTAAATTTTAAATCACATTATGAACATCCGACGACATGGTGATTTTTTGTATAATTTATAGTTCACATATTATTTCGAAATTGGCTTTTTTCGTACGGAACATTAAAAAACTAAGACGAGACATTTAAGACATTTTGAAAACAAAAATAAATCGTTTTTCGACGCAGCGCTCAATTATTATTTTTATTTACATTTGTTTATAATTTTTTATTCCAAATTATAAAATGACTGGTAAATAAATACTAGAATGTTTTTATAGGAATAAGATAACGCATATATTTATTGCGATCAAATAGAAATATAAACGTGGAATAGGAAAAAATGAAATCGTGATTTGCATCGACAATCGACTTCGAAAGTAGAATAATTAGGTATGTAAAGGTATACAACAATATAATACAAACTGACATGGCACGTTCACGCAGCATTACAATATTACACCAATAATTGAATATTTGATCAGAAAGGCAGATGTGGGCAGATGTTCGCTGGCGTCGTTGTCTAAAATCTTAATCACATACCTGGAGTACAACCCACAATTTTCATTGATGAAAATTTGAATTTAAATTTAAGATAAGACAAATTTTGATTAAAAACGCATTTTGTTATTAATTCTTCCTTATCATTTCACATAAAATTATCAATTTATGATTTAAAGATCGTCAACACGCATTAAAAAATGTGGAATGTTTAGAAAAGCTGCTTTATATGAAATTTGCCAAAGAATAAACTTTTAATGCAAGGAATACAAATTGATAATCTTAATTATTATGTGCAACGATCTATAATAAATTGTGTATAATTTTTTTCTCGATTCTAGGTAAATACATATCTCATTCGCTTAATTATTCATCTACACGACCTTTTAGCACTTAGGGCGCAAAGTTTCCTAACATAACGCGTATAGACTAATTAACTTTCTCTATTTTTAACAGCCTGGTTTAGAAAGCATTTTGGACTTAAATACTTGAAAGTACTTAAAAATATTTGCGAAGCATTAAAATCAATAAAGGAAAAAATGTACAAAATTAATATAATGTATTACTTCACATCACACTTATACCGGTTAATAAAAATTAGTACAAGTGCGCAGTTATCTATCGCAGAAAAAAAAACTGTCTGTTTTTGCGATCTGGATCATAATAGAAAGTATACGTAATTAACAATAGACATTTCGGAATAATAACAATAATCCTGAGCAAAAGCAATAAAAAAAGGCATATACAGTTTTGTACATTAAACGTATGCATTGTATGTATAATTTTCTCAGATATGCAAAGGATCCAAAATTCTTTAGAGATTCATTTTTCCATCAAACTTTTTTAAACTAAGTATATTAATAGTGAAATATATTTAAAAATATGTTTGACACCCAATTCTCCGAAAACTAAATGAATTTATATTTCTCCCAAGACACTTTGCATATTTTTTTGTATGCACAATATGCATACATTTAAACAAAATAAATTATGTACAATTAGAGTAACCAGATTACAATCCGGCAAAAATAATATACAAATATAGAAGATTCTGCTATTATAGGGGCTTTTCTTGTAAAATCGTTTCGCTTTTTATTCTGTTTCCCGACTATGAAGTTATAATTTTAGAAATGTGCAGCAGAAAAGTAGTAGTAGAAAATTTTAGGTAGAATTTTCCAAAATCTAAAGTCATTTACTAAAGAAACTATTCTTTTTTTTTAATACCTATGATTGTTTTGCATTTAGTTACTGATAAACATAGTTATACAAAGATAATAGACACATTAGTAAGAATTTTTAGTTTAGAAACCAATCTAATATTTTTTTTTCGAAAGCAAAGACGAAAGTGTTAGATGAAAAGATAATTTTTATAGTTATTAATTTAGCTTTAGTACAAATAATTTAATAAGTACTATATAAGCAATAGATTTTGAAAATTGGAAATCGTATTTCTGTTTGGCATATACATACCTAAATATAAACTTATGGAAACATCTAAGTTGGCGGAAGAAATAGTGGTACTGATTTCCAAAGAAATGCCCCGTACATTTTTCAACTATGGACATACTACAATATCAAGAACGTTATGACGACAAATAAACGACCTCCGTACCTCTTCCCAGATTTCTCAATTTAAAGTGAAGGCCAAAAATCCCAAAGATATTCATTAAATTAATAAATAATTAAATTAACAATGGTCTTTGAAATTTTCAGTTTTTTTCACTTCTTGTTTGTTAATTTTCGTTATTTTTCTTGTGCGTTCGTGTGACATGAATCTTTCGAGCGGCCATGACACTTCAGCACTAATCATCTGGTATGGCAAGTAAATTTCGTTCTGTAGCTTATGTAACTGTTCATTTATCGTCAAAATCTAAGCTTCCTTTTGTCTTCGATGACTGACGTCCTCTGACAATTCAGAATTTATTACGGTTTTTGTCTATTCGGACCGCTCTTTTACACTGATCTGTTTAAAAAGTAATCAGAATTATTAAAATTTATATTTATAATTAAAATAGCTTAAAATTTGAGTGAATAAATTACATTTTAATAGATATGTAATACGTACCACACTCCTTTGGTTTCAGAAGATCCATTCCAGACCTTGACAACATATTGTACAAAGAAGACGACGACGATAACAATAAATGTATCTATAAAATTTTTAAATATATTAACATTATTCTGATAGTCCCTTAGACCCCTCTGCCTTATTGCAACCTGTTCGATTAATCGCTGAATTTGGTTTAGTTTCTCACTGTGATCCGATAATCTATCCTCCATCCCTTTTACCATACTTGCAAGCCTGTAATTAATTAAATATATAATACCCAGAAAATAAAATAATATTAAAGTAGGATTCTTTTGCTTCCTCATAGAGGATGCTTTGTAGTCGTTACATTTTCCAATATTTT
>JAUESH010000037.1:2492118-2502618 GCA_032275165.1 Synergus magnus
TTCCGATTCCGGTTATATAGCACCAATCAAAATGCGAGTAAAAATCTGTCTCAACTCTCCCTACAGGATCTCTAATCTATTTAACTCTCATGAGTTTCTGCTTTACGCCGACGTTTTCTGCTGACATGGGACTGCACCTCACGAGACCTTGAAAGTTTCATGAAACGTTTCATTGGACCAAAGTTTCATGAAATTTTACATGATTTTACAAAACCGTAGAAACAAGCGATGGCGGTGTTTTCCAAGTTACAACAAAAAATCAACAAAATACAATTGTCGTTAACTTATTGACGTCGTTGCTTTTAATGAACCCTTTAATTTCATCGATACATTTCAGGTATTTTGAAAGTCCTTCAGCCTTAACAATCAATCATTTTTTATCCTTTTTAGTAAACAAAATCTTCTAAAAAAAAAAGCGATGTTTAATTGCAAACAAGATCTAAAATCGTTCATCAAACTTGTCAAAATCGTTTTATTTCTTATTTTATGTTTTTTTTTTAATTTACATTAGGATTCTATTTTTCAGATTCACTTTGGAGAAAGTTGATTGTTATAAAAACTCAAAATGATGCCAACAATGCCACCCGATAACCACCAAATCTCGCTCAAAGTTATCGAAGCTGTGAAACAACACCCAGTGCTTTATATTTCCGAAGTCAAAAGCAGTGTTATCAAATTGCAGGAATTTCGACAAAAAGTTTGGAAACGGATTTCGGATGAATTGGGGCTAGATCGTGAGTTCACAATCGTTAATAAGATTATTAAGAAACAATTTTAGGAGATATATGCTAAATGTTAAGATATCAGTAAATAGAGGATAAAGAGATTAATATAGATATATATTACAGCAAATACTCTATTTCAAATTGAAACCAATCACTAGAGTGAACATAATCGATTTTCGAAAAGTAGGACAAAAAGCTTTAAAAAATGAGGACAAAGTAGGGCAAAAATTTATTTTAAAATGAGAACCACGTAGGACAGAAAAGTTTGAAAAAGAGGACAAAGTAGGACAGAAAAAGTTTAAAAAAGAGGACAAACTAGGACAGGATTTAATAAAAAAGAGAATTTTCAAACATTCTTTTCAAATGAACTGTTTTTATTAAATGTTATCAATGCTTAACATCTTATATGTTTATGTTTGAACCCTGATGCATTCTAATCTATTGAGTGGAAAGATTATTTTTAAGTTCTTGAAGTTTGTGAATTGATGAAAAAATCGTTAGATGCCATTGAATAATAACATTTTATACAAAAAAGAGGTCCAAAAGTTGATTAAAACATAAAAATTTAAAAAATCGGGACAAAGTAAAAAATCCTGTAAGACAACTGACACAAGCCCTAAAATGAGAACATGTCCGAAGAAATCCGGACGGATGGCCGCCCTACTAATCACAATTCTGTCCTTAAGGGTTTTGTATGAAAATTCTAACCTCAAAATTTAATTCCCCATTTTGCTCAAAAATTATTGGAAATAGGTATCTTTTCGTTCAGAAAATGTATTATATTTTAAAATAGAAATGTGTCTATAGAGCGAAAAAATGTTTACTTTTAGGGGAGAGTCGGGTAGCCCCGGTCACTCCTGACTTTGAATAAACTGTACTCTCTGCGATGATAAATCAACATTTTTAGCTTTCATCATTGTCCCAAAGCGTTATCTTGAAGATATGGACTCATATCTGTAGTCAGTTTAACCCTTAATGGTCACTATGGGTCAGTTTGACCCGGACAAACTTTCATATGATATTTACGAGTATTAGGCATTTGAAAATGAGACAAGTTTCGCCATCAATTGGTGGTTTGAGGTATCTAGTTGATGCCTGTATACTTGCTCTGGCTCCCAAAGGCGTCAGTGTGCTGCAATTGCTTATTGCATTGATTTAGTCATTTCAAGCCCCAAATTCTCACCTTCAATCTTCAGAATAAAATTCTTTTTGAAAGACTTCGTACCACGCTATCAATTTTCTCGAAGGGCTATATCTCGTGAGTAACACCATACATTTTTATGGAAAAAAATTTAAAATAGCTGTGAAGTTGTATCAACTTTTGTGCTCATTCAATGAGCACTTTGCTTCCTGGAAGCAAATATGATTTGCTCCCTCATAGAGGAAGCATTGATTAATTAATCAAATATTACGTCACCTGATTCGCGTCAATACAAAAAATATTTATTTTCTTTACATCAGCTTTGAAATGTGATAATTTCTAAAATTAAAATTGAAAAATCAATTTTTCAAAATTATAAATAACCATAACTTCCGTACTTTTCAATTAAATGCATTAATCATATAGGTCAATCGATTCGTCTCGACACAAGAAATCTTGATTTTCCTTACATCAGTTTTAAATTTTTATTACTTGAGAAATTATAGTCGAAAAATTAATTTTTGAAAATTACAAGTAACCATAACTTTCTTATTTTTCAATGAAATGCATTAATTATATAAGCCAATCGATTCGTCTCGACACAAGGAATCTTTTTTTCTTGTTACATCTCCTTTAAATTTTTATTACTTGAGAAATTATAGTCGAAAAATAAATTTTACTAAAATTATAAAAGTACATAAAACTTGTAAAATTAAATATTTTGTTAAACCCTTCTAAGAAATTCAACTTGGTATATAGTGGAATAACTGTGCACAATTTTATCAATTTATCTGTTTGCGTTCTCCAGATATTGCAGGATCGTTAAAGCGTGACACACACACACACACACACACACACATCCGGACAATTTTTCAGAACATCATATTAGATATATTCCCCTTGAAATTAGTTTAAAAAAAACCTTCTTTTAGAAGCTGGATTTTGTCACCACTACAAAGCTTCCTCTATGAGGAAGCAAAATTGACGGAGTTTTGCATATTTAAGTGAAAAAGTATGTTTTTTCAAATTTTTTTTGGGGCAATCTTTATCAATACTTAGAATTTAAAATTTCATGAAAATAACGATCAGAGTACATTTTTGGATGTTCAATTAATGCCTGTGAATTTTTCTCCTCTCAAAACAATGTTTTATTTTCACTCAGTACTGCTTCAAAGATCGTCCGGGTCAAATTGACCCACTGTAACCATTACGTAATTCCTATAAAGTGTGACCACTAAGGGTTAAAAGAAAATCAGGTTTAATCATTTCGTCTCTAGAAAAAAAAAAAACATTTTGTGAAATATGAATCAACTTTACAATCAAATATTTGCAAAGCTACAAAAAATATTGGGTTGGTTTTGATTGGAATATCTAAATTCACTCTCAAACTATATGACATGTAAATTTTATTTAATAATTTTACGTATTTTCTTATTTATAGCAGTTTTATTTCAAAAAGTCAAAGTCGGTTAGCCCCGGACAAATTTTTTCATTAAGGTTTCAATAGTTTTCTATCAAAGATTGGTAAATATAACCATAAATAACCTCAATTAATATTATATAATATTAATAATAATATTAATATAATATTCCAATGCATAAAATTTGGCAGTTTCCCTTTAAAAATATATTTCCCGTAGATAAATTACAAAAAAAGTGTAAAAATATTAAGCATTTTGTGGTGGCCGGGACTACCCAACACTATTTTTCAATAACCTATTTCAGACCTAATTTCAGCCGCTTTGTTTTCTTTACAACTTGTTTATTTCTTATATAGGGACCTAATCTACTTTAAAATGGCGCTGCGAACTGCGGCATGACGAGGCAACTTTAGGGTGAGACGAAACTATATTCGCATTAAAAACATACAAGACATTTATCCCTGTTTAAAATTCCGGACAAATTCCGGACTCCGCAAGTTGTCGGATACTATCTGAAATCAAGGCGGTTTTTGTCATCCGGATTTCATTCGGTCTAGTCCGGAATTGGTCCGGGCCACAAGTTCGACATTAGAATCCGAATTTCATCCGGTCTTATTCGACATTAGCACGGTCCGACGTACACCTTCCATCCGGATTTTATCCGAACACATTGGAAATCTGTCAGCTCCGACGTTTTTGCCAATCCGGAAATTGTCCGGTGACAAATTTCAATCTTGAATTAGTCCAGAATTATCCGAAATTAAGACGGTTATTGTCATCCGAATTTCATCTGGTGCTATTCGGAATATGTTCAGTCCGCGTGCTCGAAATTGGAATCCGAATTTCATTCGATCTTGTCCGAAATTTGTATGGTCTAATGTATTTTCTTTATTTGCCAATCCGGATCTTGTCCGGTCGTGTATGGAAATTGTCATTTACAATAAAAATGTATATGAGAAAGAAATAGGGGCGAATTTATAAATTCATATAAATTCCGAACTGAATTGGACTCATTTCGGATTCGAGTTTTATTCCAGACAGAATCCGGACAAAAGCGGATCAATTCCAGATTCCACTTTACATCTAAATATGAATCCATATTTCGTTATAAAACTCAAACTCAATCGGACTCATTTCGAATTCTCAGGTTTTATCACAGACTCCGGATTGAATCGGACTCATTTCGGATTCGAATTTTATCACTGATGGAATCCGGACAAAAGCGGATGAATTCCAGATTCCACGATACACATAAATATAATGATTCCATATTTTGCGTAAGTTCCGAATCGGACTCATTTCGAATTCGAGTTTTATCCCAGACGAAACCCGGACAAAAGCTAATAAATTCCAGATTCCACTTTACACATAAATATAATGAATAAATATTTCTTATAAATTCCTGACTGAATCGGACTCATTTCGAATTCGAGTTTTATGCCAAGCGAAATCCGGACAAAAACGGATGAATTCCAGATACCACTTTACATATAAATATAATGATTCATATTTCGTATAAGTTCCGGATTGGATTGGACTCATTTCGGATTCGAGTTGTATGTCAGACGGAATTCAGACGAAAACGGACGAATTTCAGATTTAGCTTTTGACGAAAATAATTTCTGATTCTTCATTTCGTATAAATTCCGGACAAATGCGGATTGATTTCGGATTAAATTTTATTTTCGGATAGAAATCGGATGAAATTGGACAAACTCCGGAAAGATTCCGTCTAAATTCCGGATCTGTTCGGATTAATTTATCCGAAACCAGTCCAGAATTTGTTCGAAATTTTAAGCAGGAATGTTTTACTAAAATTTATGTACAGTTGGGAATTCAGATACACAATTGTTTTGTCAGCCAGTTTTATTTTTCAATTTTCATGGTTAATAACTTTTCTCGCCCTAAAACTTTGGGTCTGATGAGGGTGCTTCGATTGTGCCGCGAAAGTAGATTAGATCCCTATTTCTATTTGCAAGTTGTTGATAGAAGCTCTGCTATTATACCTAACCTTCTCTATTAATATTTTGCTCACTATCAGTCGAGTTATTGATGAAAAAGCTTAAGCTTAAATTAATCTCAAAACTCAAATAATTAATTATGTAATTATTTCAACATTTTATTTTATATGTATAATAATTATTTGAATTTGTTGACATATTTCAAGCTTTAATAGAGCTTTCTAGCACTATTAGGACCTGAGATGGCACCTTCCTCTATAATTAACCGTATAAGTGAAAATAAATAAAATTTTAATATTTTCATAATGCTTTCCTTTAAATAACATATTAAAGATGCCACATGATTTTTTTCACACATTTTAACTTATTTTTTAAAAAGATGCAGCAAGTGAAGGTTCACTGATAGGAAATTCATACCGATAACGCTGTTTTTTTACCTTCATTTGTTCATAACTTTTTAATTAATTTTTGTGTAAAAAAACTATGAATAGGAAAAATGTTCACAATTAAAATATCTTTACCATACAGTGACGTAAATCTTTTTTATTAGAGATTTTTTTGGCTGACTTATTCCAACTTTTGTTTAGGGACAAACATTTAATAAACGAAGTTGAATTTCTTAGAAGGGTTTAAGGGCATGTGGTAATTACCATAAGAGCAAATTTAGTTTCCCCAGCTTTACGTTCGCAATAATAAATATTTTTTGCTAAAACTAGGCCATTTACCTCCGTTTCGTACAGACGGAGGTAAATAGCCTAGATTTGGCAAAAAATATTTATTACTGCAAGTTGGGGAAATTAAATTGCTCTTATTAGGTATTTCACGTTGTGACGTAATAATCCAAAAATGGCCGTATACTGGTGCATAAACAAATGTGATACATGTATAATTAAACATTAAAAGTGTAAAACAATGTCAAAAAAAAAGTTTATTTGGAAGGATTGACCGCGGATGTGAAGGCAACGTGAAATACCTAATGGAAAAGTATCACATGCCCTTAACAAAATATTTAATTTTATAAGTTTTATGTACTTTTATAATTTTAGTAAAATTGGTTTTTCGACTATAACTTCTCAAATAATCAAAATTCAAAGGAGATATACGAAGAAAAAAGATTCCTTGTGTCGAAACGAATCGATTGGCCTATATGATTAATGCATTTCATTGAAAAATAAGAAAGTTATGGTGACTTGTAATTTTCAAAAATTAATTTTTCGACTATAATTTCTCAAGTAATAAAAATTTAAAGAAGATGTAACAAGAAAAAAAGATTCCTTGTGTCGAGACGAATCGATTGGCTTATATGATTAATGTATTTCATTGAAAAATAAGAAAGTTATGGTTACTTGTAATTTTCAAAAATTAATTTGTCGACTATAATTTCTTAAATAATCAAAATTTAAAGCTGATGTAAGGAAAATGAAGATTTCTTGTGTCGAGACGAATCGATTGATCTATATGATTAATGCATTCAATTGAAAAGTAAGGAAGTTATGGTTATTTATAATTTTTAAAAATTGATTTTTCATCTATGTCTTCAAATAAGCAAAATTCAAAGCTGATGTAAAGTAAATAAACATTTTTTGTGTTAACACGAACCAGATGACCTAAGATTAAAACATTTGATTAATTAATGCTTTCTTTATGAGGAAGCAAAGTGCTCATTGAATGAGCGCAAAAGTTGATACAACTTCACAGCTAGTATAATTTTACGTAGAAATGACTTATTCACATACGCTTAAATGAAATATAATGGTTTAGAATTTTGTATAATTGTCTTATGAAATATTTGTACTTTAAAAACTTTGTGTAAGTCTAGTCATTTCCTATTAAGGGTGTTGGATCAAAGTTCTGAATTCAAAATTAAATTTCTTCTTTTTACGCAACAAATATAAATATTTTTTCGCTCTGCAGTGCTATTAACTTTTTAAATAAAAGTATGCTTACAGCGCGAAAAAGTGTATAATTTTAATTTTCTTTTTTTTTTGTCTAATAAAAAGATAAAATTTTCATTTTAATTATGTATAGACAAGCAAGCGCACGCTTTGCTGTTTGCCTCTATCTCCTTGTCAATCACAGTTAGCTCCTATCTCTTTCAATCCCCACTTCTCTATTCCTTCCCATCTCTCGCTTATTCTTGTCTCTCTCTTTCTATCTCCTTGTCCATCTCAATTCGTTCCTATCTCTTTCAATCCCCACTTCTCTATTCCTTCCTATCTCTCGCCTATTCTCGTTTATACCTTTCTATCTTATTGTCAATCAAAATTCGCTTCTATCACTATCAGTCTCTTATTCTTTATCTCTTTCTATCTCTCGCCTATCTCCATCTATCTCTTTCTATCTCCTTGTAAATAGAAATTCACTCCTATGTGTTTCAATTCCTTGATTTCGATCCCAGCCAAGTTCTAAACCTATCTACTATAGAGTCAAAAAATATCTAGTTATTATATTTTTTAAGTAATATGAAGAATTCAAATTTTGCGGTTAGAACTTGGATGCAACACCCTTAATAAATACTTCAGTAATTCAAATATATGAATATTATTACAGCAAGTTGGGTGAAACTCAGATGGAAGAATCTCAGAGATACTTACTGCCGAATCCTGAAATACAAAAACAAGTCAGAAAAAGGAATCCGGAGAAAAAAATGGATATTCGAGGATCACTTGGGCTTTCTAAAATTTCCGTAAATATCCGAAACTTATAAAAATCTCAATTTCAGTCATCGCAGGTCATCACCTGTTCGCCTATTTTAACCTTTCTATAATTTTGTCACCTTTTCATCTTTTTCCAATTGACAAACTTTAATTTTGTTAAAAATGTTAAGTAAGATTTAGAGTGTATTGCTTTAGAATTAGGATTAAATTTCAGAATGATGAATTTTCAATTTGCAATTAAAATTTAAGAGTCTTGGATAAACATTGATAGCCTACAAATTTAAAAAAACGTAGAAATCACTTTACTCTATAAATATTTGAATTAGATGTTTTTTCGCTCTGTAGTCTGTATTTGAAAAGTTTTCAGTCAAAAGGCAGTTATTATGAGCCTTGAAAGATTTTTATTTAAAATAATATTCTTTAATTTGTTTTTCTATATAAAAAAAAAAAACATTTTTCTTTGCCCAGTTTTTATTTTAAAATATTATCCACTTTTAAAACAGGTTTGGCATTTTTAAATTTCACTGTTTAACAAAATATGACCTATGTATTAATGGAACGAGATATATCATTGATATCATTTTATATTATTATAATGTCCTATGAAATATTAAAATTTTTAAATTTTCTTGAACTTGCTTAAAATTCTTTGGAAATTATGTAAAGCCTTTTAATGTACTTCAAAAATTTGAAATCGCTAGATTTTTATAAAACCATTATTCACATCGCTTTAAATTCCTTGAAATCACAAAAAATCGCTTAAAATCCTTTGACATATTTTAAATCTTTTGATATCCTACAAAATCGCTTAAAATTTCCTAAACTCTCTTGAATTTGATTCCAATTTTGTACAATCCTTTGAATTCTTTGAAATCTATTGAAATGTTTCAATACATTGTTTCAATTGTTTTGATACTCTTTTAAGTTCCTTTTTTCTGTTG
Source organism: Synergus magnus (assembly GCA_032275165.1). Lineage (NCBI taxonomy): Eukaryota > Metazoa > Arthropoda > Insecta > Hymenoptera > Cynipidae > Synergus > Synergus magnus. Next base: position 2,500,965 of record JAUESH010000037.1, read on the forward strand.
GCCCAATTTGATTCAATTAGCTTTTTTGTAAATCGAAATTACCTGTTTTTTTTATTCTCTCTGTATTTTCCATTTTTTTACAGTTTCCTTGATTTCAAGTTCTACGAAATTTTTTGTTAAATTTTGTATTTTATATGTTTCGAAGGATTACAAGCTTGCATTTTTATTTCACTTTGAATTCTTAATTTACGTTTTATTGACTTGGATTAGAGATCAAAGTTCTTATTGCTTTTAGCAACATTTTGTACTTGGTGGGTTTTGAGTTTATTGGTACTGTGATGACAGAAATTTTAATTTCTTTAGAGTATAATTTATTGATTTCTTACAGTTACGAGCCAGACTATGAGCCCCAGTGCGTCGTCCTCTCCGAGGAGTACGTTCAAGATATAAACAACGGTAGTCTGAATTGTGACGATCTCCTCGAACAATTAGAAGATCGAGATGATGACTATAGCGAATACTTAGAATTAGAAGAAACAGCCGCCGATCCCATTTCTGCAAAATCTCGAAAGGAAAATGAAATTGTAACCCGGAATTTAACCAAAAAACTTTCCGAAAGCACGGAGCCTCTTCGGAAAAAACAGGATGTTAATTCTTACGCCCAAGAAATAGAATCAAAATACCGGAAGATTCGACCCAAGAGGGCGAACTTAGAAAAACCGAGTCTAGTCGAAGTTAGTAATTATAATATTATCCAGAGTCAAAAATCGATCCAGACTCAGAATTTAAAGAACGCAAACATTCAGGAAAATTTAAGAAATTCAATTTTTTTTTCGAATGCAACGTTAAATTTGTCACAATTTTCGATGAAAAGTGAAGTGGAACCTGAGGAAGAGCTCGAGGAGGAAAATAAAGAAGAAGAATTTGATGTAAAGCAAATAAAAACCGGCCTGGAACTATTTTTCGATAGTATGGCAGAGACATTGAAAAAATTGCCTTCCAAAGTCCAGGCAGATATTAAATTAGATATTTGTAGAATAGTCACTGAGGCAGAAGTCAGATTTTCCAAACGACTTTTGGAAGATAAGGTTGAAAAAAATGCCCCTACTGGATTGATTCCAAAATTAGTTTTAATTCCCTGTAGTATGATTGATAAGCCGAAGAAATGAGACTGGACACATTACTTGAGAAATAATTAAGTATTCTTCCCTAAGAAAGGCAATGGAAAGATTGTGAATATGTATAAAATTTCGTTTTTTTTTTAAGTATAATTTTTTTCATACATCACGGTGGGCTTGGATTAAGTTCAACCCAAAAGGGCTTGCACCTCTCGTTTCTCTTTTGAAATGATATCAGTGATGCCTTGTGATTATTTTGAGACCAAAAAGAAAGAAATCGCTGGAGGGATTCTTGAATAAACTTAATTTTTTATTTTTATTTGTAGAGGCGTTGAAGTATACTGAGGTAGAATTATTTTCTTGGCGACTGCACGAACTATTCCGAAAAACCACGATCAATCCAAGTCGGGTTCCCCAGCCTTAGATACGTTAATAGTATATTATGCACCAAGGGAGGGAAAAGACGTTTTTTGTCGAGCGCGACATTGCAAACGTCGTGCTCGACAAAAATGCCTCCCCCCCTTGGTGCATATGTTCTTTTCTTCAACAAATGTCCAAAAGACGCAAGTTTTCGATTTTGAGGTTACACGGGACGA
>JAUESH010000037.1:2577362-2587811 GCA_032275165.1 Synergus magnus
AGCCGTACTCGAGTCGGAGGCGCCTCCGACTCGACTACGGCTCGGGCGGAAAACATCGCACTCGTTGGTAAACGCCACTTTTGCATCCTTGTATCATAAAATACTATTATATCGCTAGGCATGCGCACTTTGAGCTAAGACATAGACAGCACTAAGAATTCTCTGTTTTCAGTAATAAATTTATTTTTAAAAAAACTTTACAAAAAAAGCGTATCTCTATTATTTAACTTATTTAAAAATAAAAAAATACGTGTCTTCCATTTTCACAAAGCCTGCAATATGGTAAACTCCTATGTAAAAAATTCTAAAGTGTCTTTTTCGGGCCACCCTACTGCACACCCTCAACCACGGGTCTTTTTTTTAGTAACTGCACATTCAAAGAGGTCCGAAGACGCCCGACAATATTGCTGTCTCATTCATTCGTGCGTAAGAGTGCGTTGGCTTAAAACGTATGCAGTTAGTCAGTTTTTCGATTTCAGCTAGTATGCGATTAGTCCAAGTCGACTGTAATGTACAAAAATTTAAATGATTAATTATCTTTATTTTTTTTAGGTACGCTCTAGCCTACATTCTTCTAGTGTCTCTCTCATGGCTCGTCTACTTTGTGATAAAAGGAATAGAAAGCAACACAAAATCCTGGCCAGCCGTAGCGATAACTTTCAGCGTTGTTGGCTTCCTGATATCAGCGGTGCTATACTTAACACACACAGATCGCTATCGATCCTGCGTTCTGTCAACTTCTCTTTTCGTGGCTTCGACCCTCTGTTTATTGTCTCTGATCTTTCTGGTTCTCGTCCCTCCTTACACTGATGGTCTCACACTTGTGGGACACTTTGCCCTCTGTTCCGAAATTCTCCTTTTAATCTACACCGTCGTGCCAATGCCTCTCTATGCCTGCGTTGGAATTGGAACACTTTATTCGATTCTTTTCGAATTCCTAACGGCTTACCTCTACGGATCGGAAGACGCGAGGCGTCTATTTTTCGAGGATATACTAGACACTTCGGGAAATTATTCTGAGGATCTAACAACCGAAAGTGCGAAAGCGATTCATCATTTTAGCGAAAACGTCGATGCTCCGCCGATTTTAGATTCCATCGTTTTAAGGATCGCGAGAGCTGTTAACGGTTCGATTTTGGATTTGAAGAATGATACTGGGAATTTTAATTTGGATTCGATGACTTTGGACAGACTGTATGTAGCGGATGTGGACTTTACAACAACGCTAACAATAAGGATTTTGATGCAGTTTTGTATTCATATTATTGGCGTGCATATTCTAATTATGACCTTTGTAAGAATGAGGGGCACTTTTATGAAGGTGAGGATTTGATTAATTCTTTAAGGGTGTTGGATTCAAGTTTTAATCTCAAAATTGAACTTCTTCATTTTACTCAAATATTAGAAAGAGTTGAGGGGGTGATCACTTGAATTTTGAATGTAACCAGATTTCAAAAGATTTTAAGGGATTTTGTGGAATTTGAAAATAATAAGATTTTTTGAATGAATTTGAAGGTTATAATGGTATTTTTGAAATTTCAAAAGATTTTTAGAAACTTTAAAGGATTTTATGTAATTTTTTAAGGGATTCCTAAAGATTTTATTACGAATTTTAAGGGATTTTCTATAATTTTAAGATATTAAAAGATTTTTAGAATTAAGTTTGAAGTTTTAATTTGAAAAGTTTTTTAAATGAATTTTTAAGGTTTTCGTGGGATTTAAGGAATTTTAAGATATTAAGAGTTTTTAAATGAATTTAAAGGTTGTACTGAAATTTTTGAAATTTCATAAGATTTTTTTATGTATTTTAAGGGATTTTGTGAAATTTTACGATATTAAAAGATTTTTAAAATTAATTTCGTTTTGAAAGATTGAAAAACTTTTCTATACGTATTTCAAAGTGAATTCGTGAAATTGTAAAGGATACCAAAAGTTATTGAAGAATATTAAAGGAATTTTAATAGATTTCTAAGGATTTCATGAGATTCCAGATTTCATACTAATGTTATATTTTTATGAGAAGAATACAGTTATAGCCGAATTTATTCATATTTAGACGAAAATTTAGAAAAAACGTAAGGTAGGAGAAAGTGACAGAAACTCTTTTTTGGAGTTTTTTAGTGAAACAACTTTACTTGTTTGACTTTTTTCGTATCTCGTCTTGTTTTTGTAAAACATTTTCATTTTTCCGTAACAAAAAAATTCTTTCTCCTCTCCAAGGGGCGGACACAAGATAAACTTTGATGGGATATATTCATCATAATAGTACCAACCTAGAAGAGAATAAAAGAAACGCTGGCTTTTTTGAGAAAATTGAGTCTCAAAACTCATATAAACCGCCGCTTTTTTGTCAAATTTAAGAATCAAATTTTATTCTTGATCTCGAAAGAGAACTGGAAACCTACTAAAATCAAAAAGAAAAAGTATAATACCTATATCGGTTTAGAAATGACAGCATCTTAAGGAAACAATTTGAAAATGTTTTCATAAATTGCATTACAAGTTCTAGAAGTTTAAATACTCATGACTTTGTCAAAAAAAATTTTCTATTAAAGCTGTAAAATACGTGTCGTATAAAATCTTTTGAAAAACAACATATTTTATCCGCAGACGGTTCTATGATTTAAAATGAATTCGGCCTAATTAGATATTTTTTCGGTCTGTAGCAGCTGTAGTCATTTTTAAAATATAATTGCCGGTATAGAGCGGATACCTTACGGGTATTTTTTCCCTGAAATGACATTTCTACATTTATTGAGATATCGAATTGAAAATTTATAAAAATTAAAGTAAAACCATTAAGGTACGTTTATCTGGTCCTAAACATTTACACTTATCCAATTTCTACCTTACGGGCATTTTTTTCCTGGAATGACATTTCTACATTTATTGAGATATTGCTATCGAATTTGTGGATGAGACTCGAAATCTAAATTAAAATTAAGAGGATGGGGATTCATTGTTAAAATAAATTGGAAAGAAATGTATAGGGTTGAATCGAAAATGGTTTATTTAAAACAGCGGTATAATAAATCTACAAAGTGGAAGTGGAAAGTGTTACGTAAAGGCTAAATTGAATGGGAGGGGGGGGGCGATTAGGGTTACGCAGTGATGCTGCATGGCTATGGTTCGGATGGGTAACGATATCTGGGTTAGGGATGGGTAATGCTTGGTGCGAATCGATTCCTCGATTGCGACTTATGCGTCGATTCCGCGGAATCGAAGAATCGATTTCGATTCCAATATTCCCTCACTCCTAAAAAAGCCCGCGTAAGTTAAAAATTTTAAGGGGTACACGGGCAGTATTTGGAACGGTTTATTGGGAAAATTAAAAACAGTGAAATAAATATAAATTTCAATTGATGTTTAAATGTTTTTTTAATAAAATATATAAACTTTCATTCATTTTTTGCACACTTAAAAAGTAAAAGGCTAGATCGGAATTGATGTCGATTCCGACGAAGAAGCGATTCCTGGAATCGATTCCCTAGAATCAAGAATCGATTCCAAAAAATCGAAGAATCGACACCAAGGAATCGGAATCGACTTGGCCATCCCTAATCTGGATTGCGACGGCTAGGGTTAAGCAACTATCGTAGGGATAGGGTTTGATGGGTGGTCGCGTTTGCGTTTGTGTTGTAGGGAGACGCTCCGTTGGTTGGGAGGTCTTAACTGGGGATGAGCCGGGGACAGACTGACTTGGACTGACTTTGGCACGCATCTTTATATATCCGGCCGTCGGCGGGGATTGGCTCTCGCGAAAAGAGTGGGATCGTCTTCGCGGTGATTGGTTCTTCGCGAAATAGTAGGAAATTTTCGGAATGTCGCTGAAATGGGAGCATTTCCGAATGTTGTAAGAGTGGGAATATAATGTAATATCGACGCGGCGTGGTTGCGCAGATACGAATTTGGAGAACTTAGAAATATTCTCCTAACTGAGAAAATATTTCTAAGTCTTTGACAGGTGAGGTTAGAATGCCCAGACGACGAAAGAAAAGAATCATAGATGCTCCCAAAATGATTCATGATTATAAATGTATTTATAATCATAAATACATTTTGGCAGACGTAAATATCGAATTGAAAATTTCTAAAAATTAAAGTAAAAGCATTAAGGTACGTTTATCTGGTCCTAAATATTTACATTTATAAAAAATATTTAAAAATTTGTTCTGTTTTAATACAAATTTAGGTCCAGTACAATAAAAATTAGTAGCTTAAATAAAATAGTACCTTAATATATTTCCTTCAATTTTAAAAATTTTGTATTCCAAATCTCAATAAATGTAGAAACGTTTTTGCAGAGAAAAAAATGCCCATACAGTAGGGATCGAATAACTGACCTTAAAATTAATTATTTTTTCCTCTATAGACAAACTTCTAATTCAAAAAAGAGAGTAGTAGCACTGTAGATCAAAGAAATATCTAATTATGATATTTGTGAATTAAGATGAAAAGATCGTATTTTGAAGTTTGAACTTGGATCCAATACCCTTAAAATTGAAAATTACTTAATAAAAAATATACCGTAACATCTTATTCTAAATTTTAGGTAGGTCAATCCTTATTGGTTCGCCGTCAGCTCGAAATGGAGAAGCAGCTAAAGGAAAAAATGATTCTCTCCGTTATGCCACCGAAGGTTGCCGAATGGTTGATGGAGGAAAGTGAGCGAGAACGTGAGCGTGAAGATTCTTTAAAAAAGGGATCGATTCCTTCCAATCACACCGACATTCGTTCCCTTTTTAGACCCTTCAATATGCATTCGATGGAAGACGTTAGTATTTTATTTGCCGACATTGTAGGCTTCACTCGAATGAGTTCGAACAAAACTGCTGAGGAATTGGTCGGAATTCTAAACGATCTTTTCGAAAGGTTCGACGATCTTTGTGAGCATCACGGCTGTGAGAAAATTTCCACCTTGGGCGACTGCTATTATTGTGTCAGTGGCTGCCCAGAGCCTAGACCTGATCATGCAAAATGCTGTGTTGAAATGGGACTAGGTAATATCATTTTATATATACATATATATTTAGAAACTAGACATTTAGGTTTATGGCACCACGTAGGGGAAAATCGATATCTCAAAAAAATTGGCGGAGCAGCGAATTTTTTTTCAGATTCCACGGAAATTTTTTATTGTTTATACAAAAGAAAATAGAAGGGGGCCTTTTATAAAAAAATTCCCTACGTGGTGCAATAGAGAGACTGGCTTTTCAAACAATTTAAGACTTGGTCCATGCAAATTCGATGTATAGTTTTTTTAAGGAGGAACATGCGCCACTCTTGAATAATGTGAGCGTTTGTGAAAAAGTACATAAATAGACTGATATAAAATATACAAGTAGTATCCAAAAATTCTTTAGTTTAATGGGAGTTAAATATGCACAAAATTTGAAAAATTAAATTTAAAATAATTAAATAATTTACAAAAGAATAGAATATAGAGGCATGATTGGAGATTTTCCATGAGCGAGAAAAGTTTGCAGACGGGCAGACATACGCGCAGCCCGCGGTGTTGTCAGATTCTGATTTTGAACCATCTGTGAAAAATTGTATGTAATCATTTTACTTTATATCTATTAAATTAAAATTTAAAAATTAAAATTTAAAATTTATTTTATTTTAAAATGTTGTGATACTAACATCACAAAGTTAAAAACATATTATTATAAAAGACTCCCATCAATACCATTTAATACGTAAATTGTTGTTTTGATATAAATAATGCTTCTTAATAACAGTTATTTATGTTTTTTGCTCGAAAACGTAATATTATAAGTTATTTTATAAATTATAAAATTAGAAAGAAATGGGAAGAAACGTGACAACGTTGTGGAAGTACAGCATCTTAACTTCGTAGTAGTCAGCTGCTATGGTATTTTAAATGGCGTGATTTCATTGGAAGCCTTGTTCGGATCCTCTGCTATATCGTCTGCTACAAAAGAACTGTAGAATGCAGCGCTGCCGCGTTTCGTTAGTTTTTTCTGTTAACAGCTTGTTTATTCAGCTTCAAAATTCATTTATAAATATTAATACCCGGTAAGACTCTAATTTTTTATTTTTGCCGACACAAAGAAGGTTCATTCTTCAATGCAATCAGTTTTTTGACTGTTAATCTTGGATTTTCGAAGAGAAATCTCCAGTTTATGTGATTCTGCATTAGTTACTAGTTACTAATAGTTTATTTGATCTTAATCATCGAAAGTGTGTAAGTGGACTTGGAGTGTCACGTATTGTTAATTAACCCGCGGTGAGAGGGGCTGTTGTTCCCATTTATATTCAAAGACAACAGCGGTTCGAGAGTGTGTCGCTACCTTGTGGCTTTAGAGATTATGATGTTATGAATGTGTGTGTAAATCGACAGACAAGCGATATTACAAGCTCAACATTATAATATAATTTAATGTTAACAAAGTATGGTTCTTTAAATAAATAACATAATTTCCAACACTTGAATTTTTGTTGTAACCGTTTTTCGATAAATTTCATTCTAAACGAGTTGTCATCAAAACACCCTTTTTAGGATCTTTTCTCAATAATCGCTGCTAGTATTTTAATTGGTAGAGCTGGAAAACTTAATAGGTTTTTATGATACCTAAATGAAGGTTCTTAAACCACAAAATCTTGGCTCTTGATCTAATTTTACAAAACAGTATTTCTAAAATAAAATTTTATGAATATTCTTTTTTTTAGCGATGATAGAAGCTATCAAACAATTTGATGTCGAGAGAAGAGAGGGAGTAAACATGAGAGTCGGAGTTCACACTGGAACAGTTTTGTGTGGCATTGTGGGAACGAAAAGATTCAAATTCGATGTTTGGTCCAATGATGTGACCTTGGCAAATAAATTGGAAAGCACCGGAAAACCTGGAAGGGTTCATTTAAGCGAAAGGACTCTTAATTTTCTGGAGGATCAGTATTTAATGGATGAAGGCGAGCCGATAAAAGGCGAGTCTATGTTTCTGAAATTCTTTGTGTTATAATTTTGAAATTATTTCTGTAAAACTTCTTAATTAAATGCTTTAATTCCAGGACTGAAGACTTTTTTTATCAAATCCAGGAAGTCGGATTTAATGTCTCGATTTATATCGAAAGTTACGGCAGAACCGACGAGTATTTCGCCCTTGATGCAAAGTCGCCATCGTCTCGCATCCTGCAATATTCAAACAAAACCAAGGCCTCATTATCTTCACATGGTGACGAATCCTAGTAATTATAAATTGAAAGCGAACTCCCTGCCTAGTATTTTGGATTCGGAAAACGATGAGGATGTAGCTGATGAAAAAGAAGATGTGAATAAAAGTGCGACATCCACTGCTAGTAGTGGAAAGAAAAAGCCGAAGAATAAACCTTGGAGGTATCTTCAGAGGCAAAGGACAACTGAAGAAATATCGCCTCTGGAAATTGAGAAGAAGCAAATTGTAGCCGAAGAACCTGTCGGCGAACCCACAAAAGAAGAACGAAACGGTTTTACGAAGGTAAATTCACAGGTATTAACGACTTGATTTTTTTTCTTTGATTTAAAAACTCAAGGTGGAATTTTAAAGGATACCAAAAGTTTTTCGAAATTTTAAGAGATTTTTTAAGTTATTTTTTTTTTTTTTTTTTTTTTTTTTGAAATTTTACAGGGTTTAAAGGAATTTAAGGCCTTTTAAGAGATTTTCATGAATTCCAAAAGTTTTCCTGGAATTTTGAAGGATACCAAGAGATTTTTTAAATGAATTTTGAAGGATTTTGTGGAATTTTGAGATATGAGAAGATTTTTAAAATTAATTTAGAGGGCTTAGAAAATTTTTTTTTAAGACTTAAAGGTTTTCGTGGAATTTTAGGAGTTTCAGATTTTTAGTAATTTTAAGAGATTTTGTAAAATTTTAAGATATCAAAAGTTTTTATGAATTCTAAGGGATTTTGTAAAATTATAAGATATCAACAATTTTTTTAATAATTTCAAAAGATTTCGCGGAATTTTAAGATATTTAAAATTATTGCAAGATATTTCAAATTTTTTAAAGCATTTAAAAGTATTTTAAGAGATTCCAAGAAGATTTCAAAATATTTCAATAAATTTTAAGAGATTTCGAAAGATTTTAAGAGATTTTAGAAGATTTCAAAAAAAATTTATTTCGTGGAATTTTATATCAAGAAATTTTTCAACTTAATTTTAAGGGATTTCAAAAGTTTTTTTTATGAATCTAATGTATTTCGTGTATTTTTAAGTGATACCAAAATATTTCCAGGAATTTAAAGAGATTTTGGGGAATTTTAAGATATCAACAGATTTCTTAAATGAATATTACGAGCTTCAAAAAGTTTTTTGTAGGAGTTTAATGGACTTCTTGTAATTGTAAGTGATACAAAAATATTTCCAGGAATTTGAAAAGATTTTGAGGAATGTTTAGGTAGCAACAGCTTTTTAAAATGAATTTTAAGAGATTTCAAAAGTTTTTTTTAAGATGTTTGAGGGTTTTCGTGGAATTTTGAGTATATCCAAAGATTTTTTTAGTACAGCCGCCTCTATTTACCTTGTCTCTTTACCTTTTTACCTTCCGCTTCCCCTAATTCTGGAGCGAGCTCTTCCCGCACCACGAGCGCGACGGATCGGCGTCCGAGAGAGTCCGAGAATTGTTTCTATCTCTGATGCACGCATCAGGCTCGAGAGTGGGGGAACATCGTTTCCAGGAAAATTAGTCCCCTACGTTCCCGACCGCGGCAAGGTAAATAGAGGCGACTGTAATTTCAAAACATTTCGTGGATTTTTAAGATACATATCAACAGATTTTTTAAGTGAATTTTAGGAGATTTCAAGAGATTCCAAAGTTTTAAAAATATTTTAATTTATTTTAAGGGATTTTAAAAGATTTCAAAATACACTCATACTCCGAGATTATTCCCCTCGAGTTATACATTCTTAGAATTTGCATCGGTCGCATATTTAGATGAGGGGAACCGAGTCGTCGAGAGAGAGGCTCGGACAGAGGTGCCTCTTCCTGCCCCTCAGGCCCAGGTATGCAAGGATATCCGAGACGGGAAATAACGCGAGGTTTGAGTGTTTTTGCAAAAGATTTCTAGAAACTTTAAAGGATTTCGAGGAATTTTAAAAAATATCAAAAGATTTGTAGGAACATCAAAGGATTTCATGTAATTTTTTAATGGATTCACTGAAAAAATTTTGGTAGAGATGCTGCACTACCTCTAGTGCTCTTGCGTCATCACAATAAAGAGCGACTGCAGCGCCATTTTAGGTTAGCAGCTATACCTTTTTGTGGAGTAACTGCTCTCCCACTGCTGGAAGGAGCGCTGTTATTCCTTCGACAAAGTCAACTGCTCTACCAAAAGGGGCAGCTGCTCTCCCACAGAGGGAACGCAGTGTACCCAAATGTAAGTCGCGCAACTCTCGGTCAATTTAACGCAACATATCTATCGGTAAGGACAGCAGCTGTACCAAATTTTTTTCAGTGTTTTAAACGGTTTTGTTAAGGTAAATTTATAGAGATTAAAGATTCGATTTTTTTCCATGATTTCAAAACTCAAGTTATGAATTTTTGTTTTTATCAGTAAAATTTTATTTTAGACGCATGCTTCCATTGACGTTGAAATGGATCCGAATCCCGCACCTTCTAGTCCTCTGTTACCTGGTCAGGAACCAATTAGTCATGCCTCGTCCATCTGCAACAGAAAAGATTCTGGGATTCGAAGTAGGCGTAGCAGTATCCAGCAACAAGTACGTCCGTGTAATTTCCTGCCTATTTTCCCAGTAGATTCACAATCCCGAATCCAATTTCAGACTTATTTTCTTCTATTAAGTATTTTCCATATTTTATTTTAACTTTTTTTTGTATTTGATATCCAATTTTTTTGCAGCTGTTTCTGATGAATGGAATGACACAGGGAGATTTACTGGGCCATAGAGTGAGTGGCTATTATACTTCGAGCTCGACTTTGAATTCCACACAGGAACCTTCTTCTTCAGTACCGCCATATCCGTTCCCTCCAGCGGTCACGGACACCTTCGGTGCTTGCTTTCATAAGCTTAGAAAACAGTCCGATCTACAGTTAATAAGGTTAATACTTTATACGATTTTAGATACATTACATTCCTAGATTTATTGCTCTTTATTACATTACATTAAAATTAATATAATTAAAACTATTGGCCAAATTCATTTCAAATCATACAGGCTGAACACGTTCAAGTCACAGAATCGGCTGCGTATGAAATATGTTGTTTTACAAAGGCTTTTAGACGACACGTATTTCGCCGATTTGATAGAAAAAATTTTTTGGCAAAGTTATGAGTATTTGAACTTTTAAAATTCGTAACGCAATTTACGAAAAAATGTTCTGATTTTTGCTTTGAAGTGCTGTAGTTTCAAAACTAATATAGATATTATACATTTTCTTTCTGATTCTAGTAGTTCTTTCCATTCTCTTTCGAAATTTACAACAAAA